>JAJKFJ010001784.1:0-10241 GCA_027382625.1 Tetmemena sp. SeJ-2015
TAAAAAAAAATTTCCGAATTTTAAATTTAAATTTTAATTTCGATTAAAAAAATTTTAATTTCATTCTGTTTTCTACAATAATAAGGGGCTTTTTTACAATATGCCTTCTTTGTGATACACTTAGTTATTATATCTTTTAGCCCATGATCTAAGTCTGGAATGATAAGCTTTGAATATAGTTTCATCAAGATAGCATATTTTATAGTCAGTCTCTTATAAAGCAATAAATTTTGTAAAGGCTTAAGTCTAAATTTTGAGTATTTGAGCTTGCTTCTTCTCTGTTATTTAATATGTGCTTTTAGTTGCTTTGAAAGCTATACCGTGGCTTTTATAGACTCTGTGGAGCATAGACTTTGAGATTGAGATCTCAGGATATGAGCGATGAAACATAAGGCATCTTTGATTGAGGGAGAGATGTTTTTAATTTTAGAGTGTCACATCACTGAGTAAATAACAGAGTTGATCAAATGTTAATTTCGATGACTTTTTAGCAATTTCACCAATCTTTGTTTTATTACTAGTGGCCTCCAAGATATCCTTGAGATTTTAAAACTCTTTAGGCCTGTTGCAAGAGATATATCTCTGTAAGTGGCGAATATCCTGCTTTCATGAGATGGATGTGTAGTTCTATATCTCAACAGGAGGATTAAGTCTCTTGTGTCTATAGTATTTTGAGTTCTATTCATGAGCCGCTTTAACTTAATGGAAAAATTTCTTTTTTTTCTTATTTTAATTAGAAAAACCTTTATCCTTAAAATTTTTTTTTTTTTATTCAAAAAATATTTTTTCACTAAAATTTCTCCTTAATGTTTGTGGATTTAAGTTTAAAAACGAAAGTTAAAATTTAACTACTAAAAATTTGATTAATTACATTTAATATGTCAATAATTTTTTTTTACTATTATAAGTTCAGCCTCATTTTTGACTCCTTGCTAGGAAGCCAGCTTGCCTAGAAAGTACCACTGTTTTTACTTTTACTGAACTTTAAAAGTTTTTAAAACCATTTATTGGCATTTTCCCAAAACACCCTAAAATTAGGGGTTTAATAAATAAAATACCTTTTTTTTTTACTTTTTCTAAGGGAAAACTTCCCCTTCCCAAGTTTTTCCTTTTTTTGTTTAATTTGTTTAGCTTTTTTTAAAAGTTTAAAAGTTTTTAATCTCGGTGATAACGTATAATTTATATGGGTAATACTGTATTTTATATTTAAAATCTGAAACCTTAAAATATTCTCATCGACTCTATTGGGAATATTTTTTAAATAAAAATTTAAAGAAAAAACAAAAAATAATTTAAATTTTAAAGTGAAATTTATGAGTGATTAAAAAAGGTATTTATAGTTACATAGAATTAATAAAATATTACATAGGGTAAATTTATGAATTGGTTAAGTTTTTTTTAAAAATAAAATGACTTAATTAAAGGTATTAAAATTAAAATATTTAATTTTTTTTTTAAAAAAAAAATGAAAAATAAGATGAATGGAAGAGAAAAATACTCAGGAACAATTAAATGATTTAAATTTTTCCAAAATGTTAGAATTAACACCATCAATTTCTTTAAACATACCATAGTGAGTGGTCGTATCTCGAATGCTATTTCTCTCAAACACCTTATAAAATATCATCAGCTTAGCTTTTTGTCCACCTTATTAACAAAGTTAATGTCTTTTTTAGCTCTTTCTAGTCGATCAATAGTTTATTATGAGTCTCTAAAAAGGAAGAAGTGTTGTTCTCACTCTATTCAGAAATTCATTATAATCTTAACGCATTTATAAAATCTACATTATTTATTTCTTTATAATTATACTAGAAAACTTTGCGAAGAGAGTAGGCACAATATGCTTAAAAATTAATATATATCAATTAATTGAATAAATAAAAAGTTAATGTTGAAATAAAATGGCAGTTGAAGTTGCTCAAACACCCCTGATCTGTCGCTTGTTCGATGGCTAATTAAAATTAATATGAGTTTCTATAGTTAATAATCAACTGAAACTTTACAACAGATATATGATAAATGCACTCTCCAAATTCTAAATACCAAACTCAGAATAACTTTTGTAATTTTAACTCTGAATTTAGCGCTCCCGTCTAAAATTTAATGATAATAAAGTACTTAAAATTATAAGCCCAATCAATTGGTAAAAAAATTATTTATATTTGATGCACTTCTCTTTTCAAGAATTCAATCCCCAAATTTTGTTTTATTTTTTTTTAAAATTTAAATTTCCTTTTAATTTAAAAAGTTTTAAAATGGGGTTTTTTTAATAACTTGAATTTTAATATTTTCTAGTTTTTGGCTTTAAGAAAAAAGGGAAATAGCAGATTTTTTATTCCCTTTTAAGTTTTTAGGTATAGTTAGTAAAAGGGCAAAATTTAAAATTTATGATTTAAATAAAAATATTTTGGTATAACCATTTAGGGCCCCAAAAACTTTTTGCTGGGGTTTTTGAAAAAGGAATGATTTTTCAGGGGAAAAATTGGCATTGGGTTTTTCTTTTATCCCTATATTTACAGGATTATTTAAAAATTTCTAACGAAGCCATTATTTATGTGTGGATAAGAGGAAAAAGGGCCTTTTAACTGCCATTTTTAATTCTCAAAACAAAAGGCTTATTTGATGCTTTTTCTGGTTGGGAAACCCCATAGAAGAACTTAAAAAAAGGGGCTCTTGGGATATGATTTTTTTAAAAAAACCCCTTCCCTGTTCGAAAAAATTAATCTCCTTCTGACGGTTTGATAGAAAACTCCTTTTTAAAATTTTCTTTGGGAAAAATTTAAATTCAAGTTAACTTTTATTCCCCAAAAATTTAAAGAGAAATAATTTTTGAAAAAACTTTAAAAGGAAAACTCTTTATTTTTCAAAATTTAATGTTTTTTAAAAAAATAAATTTTTTTTAATTAACGGGAATTTAAAAAATTTGAAAAATTTTCAGAAAAAAAAGGGGGTTTAAAAAAATTTTTTAAAAGTTAAAAAATAATTTTAGAATTTCACAAAAAAGTTTTAAAAATTAAATTTGACCCCCTGATTTTCAGCTTGTTCATAGCTTTTTTCAAAAATTTATATGAGTTTCTTCTTTAAAATCTACGTTAAAACCTCTCAGCAGCAAAGAAAAATTGCCCGAAAACGCACTCTTCATAATCTTCTTCGTCACTTTTTTTAAAACTTGAGTGGGATTAAAAAACTTTTTTACTGAGCAAAACCCACCCCAAAAGTATCAAGGATAAAAATTCTTAAATTTGATCGGATCAAATATTTTAAAAATTATTTAAATTTGACGCACTTCAACGGGCACCATTTTTCCCATTTTAATTTAATATCTAATTTAATTCTTTTTTTTAATTTTTTAATTTCTTTTAAAAAAGCCATTTTTTTTTTCCCCTTTTGCTAAATTTTTCATTGATTTTTTAATTTAAAAATTTTTATTTTTTTGTATTATACCTATCCATTATTTTTTTGATTCATTTTTTTTTTTAAATTTCAATTTTTAACTAAGTTTGAAATGAAACGATTATTTTATAAATTTAAGAATAAAATTTTGATTTTATGGGTGCAGAAAAAATTTTTTAAATTTACCATTTAATTTCCCAATTTAATAGTTCAAGACTCAAAAGCTTGAGATATAGTAAGCATTCACTAACTTAACTACTGATTTTCTCTTGGTATTCTCAATTGAAGTGTGACTTAACAGAAGGACTTCCTGTATCACAACTCAGATTTGGTAAGCCTGTATATATTTTAAAGGCTAAGAAACAAAGTAATAGTTAAAAGATTAACTATGACGGTGCCGCCTTTTAGTAACTTGATGAAGACAAAGATTAGTGCAGGTGGCATGTCATATATTATTAATTTATTTGACTCTCATAGAAAAATTATAAATTATGATCTTAACTATAATTTAGCTCTGTTTCCAAATTCTTTTGAATTATTATATCTATTACTTAAAACATCATAATTTAAACTAAAATTATACGCTATTGCTTTAAAAAAGAAAATTATTGAAATTATAAAATTGAAATTACTTTAATTCTTACTTTAACTCAGTTATTAAGACATATCTTACCCTTATAAGTTATTACTTTGTGAAATATTTCTTTACTTATCTCTCAATAAAATTACACTCAAAATCATCTTAAATCTTCAAACTATATTTCAAAGGAGAATTTATTATACTAAATAGATTTATTAAACAAATAATTTTAGAGAAAGATAAATTTACAATTGTAAGCTTATTTCCTAAAAATAGTTTACCAGACTCGATTAAATGTTAAGAGCAAAGAAATGTAGCTTAGTAGTTCATACCTTTAGTGAAATATAATTTTTTCCTTCTATTTTTAAGTTCGTAATGAATAATCATTAAAATTGTTTTATTGAATTATTTATTATAAATTATATAAAAGGTTTAAGAATAAAACCACATCTACTTCAAAATTTAATTACACTAAAACTTATAAAAACCAATTAGTTAGTGATATAAATTTAGAAGTTTTATTAGCATGATCTAATCAATAGATATGCAATCCATAGTCTTCCTTTTAAATATATTGGCCCATTATATGTTGAATAAGATTGTGTTATCGCAGGTTGATGTTCTTAAAATAAACGTGTTAGAAATATACAGCAATGTAGTGCTATTTTCTTTTAGGACTTAAGCTGTAACAAGAAGAGCATTTTATAAGAGTATTAGAAATCTGTTTTTAGCTTGATCCTTTACACAATTCCTTTCTGCCTTCTTCTTTATCAACTGAAACTACACTTTTTAAGTTGTCTTAAATAAATCTTACCAGAATGAGTGAGGGTAAAATTCATGTCTTGCGCACTCTGATGTTAGATGACCGATTTTAATTGAGTTATTTTAAGCAAATCTCTCTCTCTGCCTTCATGGCTCAATCTAAAATATAATGTTAAAACATTTTTAGACTTTAACATTTACACCATCACAGTGTTGATTAATAAAGTTTAGTAGCTACTTACAAGAAGGACTCAAAAGATTCAAAGCTTTAATTCTGTCGTCAACTTTTTTCTTATTGTCTCTGTCTTCTTCCTCTTCTTCATTTTCATTATTAATTAAAATAATCATCGTATATTTCCGTTTATTAAAAGAACATCAACCTGCGATTACATAATCATATTCAAGCTCTATTAGAGAGAATATTTATAAAAATATTAAACTTCATTTTATATTAAAAATGGTTTACGATAAATTAAATAATTAAAATTTAGAATCATCCATTAGCTACTAAAAAGGCTTAGAGATTTTCTACTTTTTCTTAAGGTCTACAAGCTGCATTCTTTTCTATAGCCTTTAAATCCTTAATTAGATTTTTTAAAAATATTTTTGCGTCATTACCCAATAGCGAGATAATTCATGTACTCCACAATTTGGATTATTGTTTCATCTAAAATTTTGCCGATAATATCTCTGAATTAAGCTTCATTCTCATAGAAATTGTAAAAGTATAGAGCTCTTAGAATTTCATGATAGATCTAATGATGACTTAATTATTTAAATCTGAGTCACTTCTACTATTTAAAATTTAATTTAATTCTATTTTAAATGAATTCTCAGTAATTTAAATCAAGCTCGGGATGAGATTTTTAATTTAAATTAAGATGAAGAATTTTACAAATTCTTATCTTTTTAAAAAAAAACATAAAATCAGATGGATTTAAATTTCGGAAAGAGATAAAAAGTATGGGGGGGCCTTTCCTCGTAATCCACTTTTTTCATAAAAATATTAAAAATTAAGATATAGCCTAAAATAAGCGAAAAACACCAAATTTTTAGTCAAAATTCAATTTAAAAATGCTTATCATACCTTATTAATTATATTAGAGAAGTTATCATCAATTTTTTAGAACATGGGGATTGAGAATTTTATCTTTAAGGCGGCTTTATAGAGAAAAACCTTTATTTTTTTTGCAAAGATTAGTACAAATTTTTTGATGGATACCCAACAAAGATATTCATGATTTAAGTTTATTTATTGTATAAGTTTCTCATAATAAGCTTAAAGTTATTTAAAAATAATATATCAGTTTATTACATATTTTAAAAACTTAAAAATATTAGAAAAAATAAAAAAGAACATTACTTTTTATATTCATGTTTATATAGAATAAATATGCAATAAATATAAATAGATTTTATATATTTAATTTAATTAAACTAGCTTTTAAATGTTAAGTAAGAGAGAATTTTTAAAGCTCTTAAAAAACATAAAAGCTAAAAAGTTATTTTTTTAATTTTTGAAATCTTATACTTATCATCATAAAGGTATTGAATTTATTTAATAAGTGATCTTTCTTCAAATTTAATATTTTTCGAAATCCGTTTTCCTTTAAGAGTCTCCCAAATACTTTTAAAATAAAGAAAATGGAAAAATAGGATAGGAATTTTGAATTTTCATATTGGACTAAAATAAAATTTTTGTTTTTAAATGTTTTTGGCTAGATCGTGATTTTTCATATTTTCATGAAAAAAGTGGATGACGAGGAAAGGCCCCCCCCAAAAGTTAATTATATTGACAAATTTATGCAATTTTATTGTTTCAAAGTCTGTTAATTAACAGTCTCATTTGTTAAAAAAGAGGGGAAATTATGTTATTAGATTTTTAATTTATATAGTACTTAATTAGATGAGTAACTGAATTTTAAGCTATATTGCTAAAAGATAATTTTATTAAAATAGAATTTATTTTTTTTGAAGTGTTTAATTAAAAAATATTATGTTAAAAAGAAAAATTAAAGTATCTATTTAAACTAATAGAGAAATCTCTCGAAATTAATTTTTGCTTTGTACTTTACTGACATTTATTGTAAATTAAATATTTTGAAATTGATCTAATTTATTTTCACATTTTAAATTATTTCAACAATCCTTTCATAATTATTCTTCATTATATCTTTTCTAAATTTAATTTATTGTTCTTGTACTCAAAATTCATATATTTAGCTATTACCATAATAAGATTGATTTTATATCGAAAAGATATTATCACATAGTCTTTTATTTAATTATGCAATCCTACTCAAATACATTATACATTCTGTTACAAAAATTTAAAACCTACTTTTTTTAATTAAATATTCTATTTTTTCGGGTGGTGGGTCCCGCACCGCACGTGCGGTCTGGGGAAGTGGGACCAATCCCCCCACCGCACGACTTGTCAAGCCATGTTAACATTTCAAAGTAACTGTCACTAAAAAATCTATGTTATCATTAATGCTTATGTTTTTGCGCTTACTTAGTAAGTAAAACACTTAAATACAATATTACTCGTAATTTATAAATAAATTATTATTCTAACAATCAGAGGCAATCAAAAGGTAAATGTACTTTGAAATAACCTATTTAAGTGATCTGATGGGAGGGTTGTAGTCTATTTCAGTTGGAATCATATTTTTAATTCTAGATGGGATTTAAATGAGAACAAAAAATAAAGTAAATGTGCTTTATCAATCTGAAACATTACCATTAATTAAATATAACACCAATTGGAAGTGATTTCTTCATTGGTTCATAAGTTCATTGGTACACTGATGCATCGGTGCATTAAAGACGCAATTTATGTTGCATTCGAATTGTACTAATGCCCTACTCAGATAAGGTGGAATATTAAAATGCGAATTAAATTAATAGCTGCACTGGGGAATAGTGTTTTGTTTGTGTGTGAATATTTCAAGTCTATAAGTTTTATATTTAAAAAATGCGATCTTGCTTTGTTAGATATTATTCTAACATTCAGGGGGGTAGTCAAAAATGAAATAAACGGTCAAGGAATGCTAGTCAGCTTGCTGATGTCGGGGCTGTAATCTATTTCAGTTTGAATATAAGTTCTATTCTAGTTTAAATTTAATTGAGAACAGAAATTAATTTAATAATTGGATTTACGCATTTCAATTACGCATTAATTAATGAAAACTAATTTTCAGCGATTGGTTCATTAGTGCATTAGTACAATTAAGGCGTACTCTCTGTTACACTCTAATTGAACCAATGCACTACTCAACTATTCCGATGACTTGAAATATGCAATTGCGAGATTCTTTTGCTTGCCAATAAAATACGAACTGGGGAATAGGGTTTAGGGTGTTTGTGAATATTTAATATTTACTCAAACAATATAATAAGTGCAAAGTATCTTGTGCTCCACTGCCTTTCTCAATCAATGTAGGTCTCTGTGCCTGCCTCTGTCTCTGCTCCTACTGCATGAGCTGCACCTCCATCTTGAATGAGCCTGCTCTCGAAATACTTGGCTAAGTCCATTGACTTCAAAGGGAACTAGGGAGACGGCTTCCTACCATCCTTCGTCATTCGCACTAGTACTGCTCTGTTTTCAAAGGCTTCAATCTCTTCCTCCTTGAGCTCTTTGAGTGGGTTAGAATTTGACGAAGCTATTACTTTGCACCCTTGATACCTCATTTCAGTAGCTCCCCATTTGATATTTACTGGAAACCCTTCCCCCTCCATCAGCAGCTTCATTCTCGCCAAGTTGTTCCTGCTCAGGAAATTAGGAGTATTTAACTCGTTCATTATTGTAGGAACCCATTTGAAATGAAATTTTTATGAAATCAAATTAAATCTGCTATTTAATTTGGGAAAGTTAATTCTTCAAAAATATTGCTTACCTACCGCGGCTGAATTATCCCTAGATCAGCAATATATTATACCTCTAGGTCCTGATCACAAATAATATTAAGCTCTGACTCTTAATATACTATAATATTGCACGTTTAGAAAAGTTTGATCGCAGTTATGGAAAATAGATAAGAGCGATTTCGAGCTTATGCCCAATATTATATAATTATTACCAATGCTTAAAACCCCAAAACCTGTGATTTTATATCCAGGGTAGTTGTAGTGATTATTAGAGTGCTTGTACTTATATCTAATTAGGTCTTATGCATATATGGCTCAAGCCTACATCATCATCCTATGCATGCATCACACGTAGCCCAAGCGTATAGTCTGCTCCCACTTCCTCATGCTGATCGTCCACATCTGTCTGATCTCCGTCTCAGTCATCGCGCTCATGATCTCTCCGACTCTTTTCACCAGTTGCTGCCTATAAGCTCAACTCAGATGCATCTTACTTGTTATGGATCTGCTGACTCTAGAGCTGCTTCTTCACATATGAGAAGAGAGACTCGACTGGATTGAGCCAGGGCGAATACTCCGCATTGAAGAGAAGCACTGCCTTGAACTTCCTGACAGTCTCCATCATCTCCGAGTACTTATGGATCACTGCATTGTCCATGAGGATCACGATCTTCTTACTGCTCATCTCTCTGTCAGTGCGCACATAGCGCAGCGTCTGATATATGAAGTTCTCGAAGAGCACTGAGTTGAAGGCTCCCTCAATGATCTGACTGCTGATAACTCTATCCTGGCTGATGGCTGCGATGAAGCTGAGGGAGAACTGCTGCTACTTGAGCTCAGACTTCTTGATCGCAAGCTCTCTAGTGAGCAAGCCATACCTTCCGAGCCATTCATTCATGTTGCACCTCACTTGCGAGATGGGAATGTACTTGAGCTCATCTACTTCCTCAGGTTCGATTCTCGTCACTTCTTCCGTTTTAACGCTTGCTGATGCTTCGCCCTCACTTCGATTATCTATAAGCAGATCAGCGATGGAAATACTTTCGGACCTGAGGATGAGAGTTTGAGCTTGCGAGGAGTAATCCTCATTTGAGTTACCTCATCCAATCTCACATCATCCTCACTCTGTCTCCTTCTGTTTGAGTTGAGCCTCAAGGATGCCATAGCTAATGAGAAAGGAGTGAGGCTCTATCTCGCCTTGGTCGGAGTGGACCTCGTTGAGTTTGCCTTCTTCTGTGATGAGCCGAGCTTGAGATCAGTGAGCCTCTTTGACACACTGAGTTGCTTTGTGTTCGATCCGACTATCTCTGGGATCGGAGAAAGCTCTTGCTTCAAGTTAGATGCTCTCTGTACTCTCGGAGTTTAGACTGCTGATGCTTGAGAAGAGAGTGGAGTCCTCCTCTATAGGTATCAAGAGTGCAAGCCTTACTTTTAAAGAGCTCTGCTGATGAGAGTCTTTAGGCAAGCTTCGATTTGACTTATCAGACTTAGCTCTATGGATGCTAGAAGTCTCAGCCCTAGATTATTGCTTCCTTGAGGTTTGCTTGTCTTCCTCCTCCTCCCTATAGAAATCATATTAGAGCATAGTCATACTGAGGCTCCCGGTGCTAGGATGAAGAGAGGTCCCTTTTTACTA
>JAJKFJ010001785.1:0-10073 GCA_027382625.1 Tetmemena sp. SeJ-2015
TCTCAAAAAAACGTCGACTAAAGTTCAAACCCCATCCTAAATTTTTCTCTCATAAGGTGATCATTTTAAGTGCGAAGAATAAAGTTACCCAGGGTTATTTTTACTTCTGAAAAGTAAATAGTTTGCGTCGAAGCAATAGTTTTTCATAAAAAAATCTCAAGCATTAAGATCTCAAAAATCGTGACTAAAGTTTAATCCTCGTCCCAAACTGTTTCTCCCATAAAGGGGAATTTTTAGATGCGAAGAAAAATTTTCACCAGGGTTATTTTTAAAATTTTGAAAAATGAAAAGAGTTTGCTGTCAGAGCCCTTTATTTTCCTTAAAAAAACTAAGCATTAAGATTTTCAAAAAACGTCGATAAAGTTCAATCCTCGATCCAAATCTGTTCTCTCTCATAAGGTGACTTTTAAGTGCGAAGAATAAAAATTACACCAGGGTTTTTTAACTTTTGAAAATGAAATGAGTTTGCTGTCGAATCCAAAACTGAGTTTTCCAAAAAATCCAAGCATTAAAATCTCAAAAATACTCACTAAAATTCAAACCTCGATCCTAAAAAACTGTTTCCTCTAAGGTGATCATTTTAGAGTGGGGAAAAAAAAAGTTACACCAGGGTTATTTTTAAATTCTGAAAAGTGAAATAGTTTGCTGCAGTGCATATGAGTTTTTTATAAAAATTCCCAACATTAAGATCTCAAAAATTCGTCGACTAAAATTCAATCCTCGATCCTAAATCTTTCTCTCTCATAAAGGGGATCATTTTAGAGGCGAAGAATAAAAATTTCACCAGGGGTTTTTTTAACTTCTGAAAAGTAAATGGTTTGTGCGAGATGCATATGAGTTTCCAAAAATTAAGCATTAAGATCTCAAAAAATCTCGACTAAAGTTCAACCTCGATCCTAAATTGTTTTCTCTCATAATATCATTTTAGATGCGAAGAATTTAAAATTTTTCACCAGGGGTTTTTTTTTAACTTCTGAAAAGTGAAAGAGTTTGCCTTCGAGAGGGCCTGGTTTTTCCTTTAAAAAAACTCGTTAAAAATCTCAAAAAAAACGTCGACTAAAGTTCAATCTCGATCCTAATTGTTTTTTCTCATAAAGGGGATATTTTTAAATGCGAAGAATAAAGTTAAACCAGGGGGTTTTTTTTTAACTTCTAAATGAAATGAGTTTGCTGTCAGGCAAATGGGTTTTTCCTTAAAATTCAAGCATTAAACTAAAAATACGTCGATAAAGTTAATCCCGATCCTAAAACTGTTCTCCTCATAAGGGGATCATTTTAGAGGGCGAAAAAAAAAGTTAACCAGGGTTTTTTTTAACTTCTGAAAAGTGAAAATGAGTTTGCTGTCGAGATGAATACTGAGTTTTCCATAAAATCTCAAGCATTTAAGATCTCAAATAATCGACTAAGTTAAATCTCGATCTAATCTGTTTTTTCATTAAGGTGATCATTTTTAGAGTGCGAAGAATAAAGTAACACCAGGGTTATTTTTAACTTTTGAAAAGTGAATGAGTTTGCTGTCGAGAAGGCATACTGAGTTTCCAATAAGAATCCAAGCATTAGAATCTCAAAAATAGTCGATAAAGTTCATCTACGATCCTCATCTGTTCTTCTCATAAGGTGGATATTTTAGAGTGGAAGAATAAAGTTACACCAGGGTTATTTTTAATTCTGAAAAGTGAATGAGTTTGCTGTCGAGATGCAGACTGAGCCTTTAAAATCTAAAGCATTAAGATCTCAAAATACGCGTCGACTAAAGTTATCTCGATCCTAAATCTTTTTTCATTAGTGAAATATTTAGAGTGCGACGAACAAGTTACAACCAGGGTTATTTTTCTTCTGAAAAGTGGAAATTTGGAGTTTGGCTGTGAGATGCATACTGAGTTTTCCATAAAATCTTCAAGCATCTAGATTCCAAAAATACTGATAAAGTTCAATCTCGATCTAAATCTGTTTCTCTCATAAGGTGATCATTTTAGAGTGAGAAGAATAAAGTTACACCAGGGTTATTTTTAATTCTGAAAAGTGAAATGAGTTTGCTGTCGAGAGGCATACTGAGTTTTCCATAAAATCTCAAGCATTAAGATCTCAAAATACGTCGACTAAAGTTCATCCTCGTATCCTTATATTGTGAGTGCGAAGAATAAGTTACACCAGGTTATTTTTAACTCTGAAAAGTGAAATGAGTTTTCTGTCGAGATGCCATACTGAGTTTTCCATAAAATCTCAAGCATTAAGATTTCAAAAATACGTCGACTAAAGTTCATCCTCGATCCTAAAATCGTTTCTCTCTCTAAGGTGTCATTTTAGAGTGCGAAGAATAAAGGTTACACAGGGTTATTTATTCTGAAAGGTAAATGAGTTTGCTGTGAGATGCATCTGAGTTTTCCAAAAAATCTTCAAGCATTAAGATTCAAAAATAGTCGACTAAAGTTCAATCCTCGATCCTAAATCTGTTCTCCTCTAAGGTGATCATTTTAGAGTGCGAAGAATAAGTTACACCAGGGTTATTTTTTACATTTCTGAAAAGTGAAATGAGTTTGCTGTCGAGATGCATATGAGTTTTCCATAAAAATCTCAAGCATTTAGATCTCAAAGATACGTCGACTAAAGTTCATCCTCGATCCTTATTGTTCTCTCTCAATAGGTGATCATTTTAGAGTGGAAGAATAAAGTTACACGGGTTATTTTTAACTCTGAAAAGTGAAATGAGTTTTCTGTCGAGAGGCAAATTGAGTTATCCTAAAAATCTCAAGCAATTAAGATCTTCAAAAAATCGTCGACTAACAGTTCATCCTCGATCCAAAATCTGTTCTCTCTCAATAGGTGATCATTTTAGAGTGCGAAGAATAAAGTTACCCCCGGCGTTAACTCTTTTACCTTCCTTCTGAAAGTTGAAATGAAGTTGCTGTCGGAGGCATACTGATTCATCCTTAAAAATTCAGATTAAGATCTAAAATACGTTCGGATAAGTTCATCCTCGGATCTAAATCGTTCTCTTCATAAGGTGGATTATTTTAGAGTGCGAAGAATAAAGTTACCCCAGGGTTATTTTTAACTTCTGAAAGTGAAATGAGTTTGCTGTCGAGATGAATACTGAGTTTTCCATAAAATCTCAAGCATTAAGATCTCAAAAATACGTTGACTAAAGTTAATCCTCGATCCAAATTCTGTTCTCTCTCATAAGGTGTTCATTTTAGAGTGCGAAGAAAAGTTTAACCAGGTTTATTTTTAATTCTGAAACGTGAAATGAGTTTGCTGTGAGAGGCATCTGAGTTTCCATAAAATCGAAGCATTAGAATTCAAAAATCGTCGACTAAAGTTCAATTCCTCGTCTAAATCTGTTCTCTCTCTAAGGTGTCTTTTAAGCGCTGCCGAAGAAAAAGTTACACGCAGGGTTATTTTTAATTTGAAAAGTGAAAATAGGTTTGCTGTGAGATGCATACTGAGTTTTCCCTAAAAATTCAAGCTTTACGTTCAAAACTCGTCGACTAAGGTTCATCCTCGATCCTAAATCGTTTTTCTCTCATTAGGTGATCATTTAGAGTGCGAAGATAAAGTTACCAGTATTTTTAACTTCTGAAAATGAAATGAGTTTGCTGTCGAAATGCATACTGAGTTTCCCATAAAAATCTCAAGCATTAAGATCTCAAATATACGACTTAAGTTCAATCCTCGATCCTACATCTGTTCTCTCTCATACGGTGCTCATTTTAGAGTGCGAGAATAAGTTACACCAGGGTTATTTTTTACTTCTGAAAAGTGAAATGAGTTGCTGTGAGAGCCATACTGAGTTTTCCATAAAATTCTCATCAGATCTAAAAATACGTCGACTAAAGTTAATCGATCCTAAATCTGTTCTCTCTCATAAGGGGATCATTTTAGAGTGGAAGAATAAAGTTACAACAGGGTTATTTTTAACTTCTGCAAAGTGAAAATGAGTTTGCTTTCGAGATGCATACTGAGTTTTTCCATAAAAATCTCAAGCATTAAGATCTCAAAAATACGTCGACTAAAGTTAAATCCTCGATCCTAAATTGTTCTCTCTCATAAGTTGATCATTTTAGAGTGCGAAGAAAAAGTACACCCGGGTTATTTTTTAAACTCTGAAAGTGATGAGTTTGCTTTTGTCGAGATGGCTACTGAGTTTTCCATGAAAATCTCAGATTAAGATCTCAAAAATACGTCGACTAAAGTTCAAATCCTGATCCTAAATCTGTTCTCTCGTCATAAGGTGATCATTTTAGGGTGCGAAGAATAAAAGTTACATCCAGGGTTTATTTTTAACTTCTGAAAAGTGAATGAGTTTGCTGTCAGATGCATACTGAGTTTTCATAAAAATCTCAAGCATTAGATCTCAAAAATAGGTCGACTAAAGTTCAATCCTCGATCCTAAATTTGTTCTCTCGCATAAGGTGATCATTTTAGAGTGCGAAGATAAAAGTTAACACCAGGGTTTTTTTAACTTCTGAAAGTGAAATGAGTTTGCTGTCGAGATACTGAGTTTTCCATAAAATCTCAAGCATTAAGATCATCAAAACTAGTGCTGAAAGTTCAATCCTCGATACTAAATCTGTTCTCTCTCATACGGTGATCATTTTAGCGTGCGAAGAATAAAGTACACCAGGGTTATTTTTTACTTCTGAAAAGTGAAATGAGTTTGCTGTCCAGAAATGCATACTGAGTTTTCCATAAAAATCTCAGGCATTAAGATCTCAAAAATACGTCGACTACAAGTTCAATCTCGATCTAAATTCTTTCTCAATCTCATAAGGTGATCATTTTAGAGTGCGAGATCGGAAGAGCACACGTCTACTTTTACTTCTGAAAAGTGAAATGATTTTGCTGTCGAGATGCATACTGAGTTTTCATAAAATCTCAAGCATTAAGATCTCAAAAAACGTCGACTAAGTTCAATCCTCGATCATAAATCTGTTCTCATCTATAAGGTGATCATTTTAGAGTGCGAAGAATAAGTTACACAGGGTTATTTTTAATTTCTGAAAAGTGAAATGAGTTTGCTGTCGAGATGCATATTGAGTTTTCATAAAAAATTCAAGCATTAAGATCTCAAAATACGTCGACTAAGTTCAATCCTCGATCTAATCTGTTCTCTTATCAGGTGATCATTTTAGAGTGCGAAGAATAAATTACACCAGGGTTATTTTAACTTCTGAAAAGGATGAGTTTGCCTTCGAGATGCATACTAGTTTTCCATAAATCTCAGCATTAAGATCTAAAATAGTGACTAAAGTTCATACTCGATCCTAAATCTGTTCTCTCTCATAAGGTGATCATTTTAGAGTGCGAAGGATAAAGTTACACCAGGGTTATTTTTAACTTCTGAAATAAGTGAAATGAGTTTGCTGTCGAGATGCATACTGAGTTTTCCATAAAATTTCAAGCATTAAGATTCAAAAATACGTCGACTAAGTTCAATCCTCGATCCAAATCTGTTCTGTCTCATAAGGTGATCATTTTAGAGTGCGAGATAAGTTACCCCAGGGTTATTTTAACTTCTGAAAAGTGAAATTGAGTTTGTTGTCGAGATGCATACTGAGTTTTTCCATAAAAATCTCAAGCATTTAGATCTCAAAAACTAAGTGACTAAAGTTCACTCTCATCCTAAATTGTTCTCTTGCAATAAGGGTGAATATTTTAGAGAGTGGGAGAATAAGTTACACACGGGTTTATTTTTAACTTCTGAAAAGTGAATGAGTTTGGCTGTCGAGTGCATACTGAGTTATCATAAATGCTCAAAGCTTAACGATCTCAAATACGTCGACTAAAGTTCATCCTCGATCCTTAATCTGTTCTCATAAGGTGATTATTTTAGAGTGCGAAGAATAAGTTACAGCAGGGTTATTTTTACTTCTGAAAAGTGAAATGAGTTTGTGTCGAGATGCATACTGAGTTTTCCATACAATCTCAAGCATTAAGATTCAAAAATACGTCGCACTAAAGTTATCTCGATCTCTAAATTCTGTTTCTCTCATAAGGTGTCTTTTAGAGTGCGAAGAATAAAGTTACACGAGGGTTATTTTAACTTCTGAAAAGTGAATGAGTTTGCTGTCCGAGATGCATACTGAGTTTTTCATAAAAATCTCAAGCATTCAGATCTCATAAATACGTCGACTAAAGTTAATCCTCGATCCTAAATCTGTTATCTCTCATAGGTGATCATATTTAGAGTGCGAGAATAAAGTTACATCCAGGGTTTTATTTTTAACTTCTGAAAGTGAAATGAGTTTGCTGTCGAGATGCATACTGAGTTTTCCATAAAATCTCAAGCATTAAGATCTCAAAAATACGTCGACTAAGTTCAATCCTCGATCCTAATGTTCTCTCTCATAAGTGATCATTTTAGAGTGCGAAGAATAAGTTCCAGGGTTATTTTTAACTTCTGAAAAGTGAATAGTTGCTGTGAGATGCATACTGGAGTTATCCTAAAATCTCAAGGCATTAAGTCTCAAAAATACGGTCGATAAAGTCAATCCTCGTCTAAATTGTTTCTCTCTCTAAGGTGATCAGTTTTAGAGTTGCGAAGAATAAAGTTACCAGGGTTATTTTAACTTGAAAAGTGAAATGAGTTTGCTGTCGAGATGCATAACATACTGAGTTTTCCATAAAGCATTAAGATCTCAAAAATATGTCGACTAAAGTTTAATCCTCGGTCTTAAATCTGTTCAATCTCATAAGGTGATCATTTTAGAGTACGAAGAATAAGTTACAACAGGGTTATTTTTAACTTCTGAAAAGTGAAATGAGTTTGCTGTCGAGATGCATACTGAGTTTCCATAAAAATCTCAAGCATTAAGATCTCAAAAATAGGTACCAAAGTTCAATCCTCGATCCTTAAACTGTTTTCTCTCATAAGGTGATCATGTTAGAGTGCGAAGAATAAAGTTATACCAGGGTTATTTATAACTTCTGAAAAGTGAAATGAGTTTGCTGTCGAGATGCAAATTGAGCTATCCTTAAAAATCTTTCAAGCATTAAGATCTCAAAAATATGTCGACTAAAGTTCAATCCCCGAGATCCTAATCTGTTCTCTCTCATAAGGTGATCATGTTTAGAGTGCGAAGGATAAAGTTACCAGGGTTATTTTTTAACTTCTGAAAAGTGAAAATGAGTTTGCTGTCGAGAGGAAATTGAGTTATCCTTTAAAAATCTCAAGCATTAAGATTTCAAAAATACGTCGACTAAAGTTCATCCTCGATCCTAAAATCTGTTTCTCTCTCATAACGGTGATCATTTTGAGTGCGAAGAATAAAGTTACACAGGTTAGTTTTAAAACTTCTGAAAAGTGATGAGTTTTGCTGTCGAGATGGCATACTGAGTTTGTCCATAAAAATCTCCAGCATTAAGAATCATCAAAAATTCGTACGACTAAAGTTCAATCCTCGATCCTAAATCTGTTCTCTCTCATAAGGTGATCAAATTTTAGAGTGCGAGAAATAAAGTTATACACCAGGGTTATTGTTTAACTTCTGAAGAAGTGAGACATGAGTTGCTGTCGAGAGGCAAATTGAGTTTATCCTTAAAATCTCAAGCATTCAAAGATCTCAAAAATATGTCGACTAAAGTTCAATCCTCGATCCTAAATTTGTTCTCTCTCATAAGGTGATCATTTTAGAGTGCGAAGAATTAAGTTACACCAGGGTTATTTTTAACTTCTGAAAAGGGAAATGAGTATGCTGTCGAGAGGCAAATTGAGTTATCCTTAAGAATCTCAATCTAAAGCATTAAGATCTCAAAAATATGTCGACTAAAGTTCAATCCGATCCTAAATCTTTTCTCTCTCATAAGGTGATCATTTTAGAGGGCGAAGAATAAAGTTACACCAGGGTTATTTTTAATTTCTGAAAAGTGAAATGAGTTTGCTTTCGAGATGCCATACTGAGTTTCCCATAAAAATCTCAAGCATTAAGAGTTCAAAGAAAAAATACGTCGATAAAGTTTCAAGTCCTCGATACCTAAATCTGTTTCTCGCTCTCATAAGGTGATGCATTTAGAGTGCGAAGAATAAAGTTACACCCGGGTTATTTTTAACTTCTGAATATGAAAATGAAGTTTTGCTGTCGAGAGCAAATTGAGTTATCCTTCAAAATCTCAAGATTAAAGATCAAAAATATTCGACTAAAGTCAATCCTCGACTCCAAATTCTGTTTCTCTCATAGTGAATCATTTTAGAGTGCGAAGAATAAAGTTACAACAGGGTTATTTTTAACTTCTGAAAAGTAAAATGAGTTTGCTGTCGAGAGGTAAATTGAGTTATCCTTAAAAATCTCAAGCCATTAAAGATTCTCACTCAAAAATACGGTCGACTAAGTTCAATCCTCGATCCTAATCTGTTCTCTCTCATATAGTGATCATTTTAGAGTGCGAAGAAAAAAGTACAACCAGGGTTTTTTTAACTTCTGAAAAGTGAAATGAGTTTGCTGTCGAGAGGCATACTGAGTTATCCTTAAAATCTCTAGCATTAAGATCTTCAAAAATACGTCGACTAAAGTTCAATCTCGATCGCTAATGTTCTCTTCTCATAAGGGTGAATCATTTAAAGTGCGAAGAAATAAGTTACAAGAACCAGGGCATTTTTTAAACTTCTGAAAAGGTGAAATGAGTTTGGCTGTCGAGATGCATACTGAGTTTTCATAAAAATCTCAAGCATTAGGATCTCAAAAATACGTCGACTAAATTTCAATCCTCGATCCTAAATCTGTTCTCTCTCTAAGGTAATCATTTTAGGAGTGCGAAGAATAAAGTTACAGCAGGTTATTTTTAACTTCTGAAAAGTGAAATGAGTTTGCTGTCGAAATGCATACTGATTTTTCCATAAAAATCTCAAGATTAAGATCTCAAAAATACGCCGACTAAAGTTTCCAATCCTCGATCCTAAATCTGTTCCTCTCTCATAAGGTGATCATTTTTTGAGTTGCGAAGAATAAAGTTACACCAGGGTTATTTTTAACTTCTGAAAAGTGAAATGAATTTGCTGTCGAGATGCATACTGAGTTTCCAAGTAAAAATCTCAAGCATTAAATCTCAAAAATACGTCGACTAAAGTTTCAATCCTCGATCCTAATCTGTTTCTCTCTCATAAGGTGATCATTTTAGAGTGCGAAGAATAAGTTACAGCAGAGGGTAATTTTTAACTTCTGAAAAGTTAAATGAGTTTGCTGTCGAAATGCATACTGAGTTTTCCATAAAAATCTCAAGCATTAAGATCTCAAAAAATACGTTCGACTAAAGTTCAATCCTCGAATCTGTTCTCTCTCATAAGGTGAATCATTTTAGAGTGCTGAAGAATTAAAGTTACAACAGGGTTATTTTTTAACTTCTGAAAAGTGAAAATAGTTTGCTGTCGAGAGGCAACATATTGAGTTATCCTTAAAAATCTAAAGCATTAAGATCTCAAAAATACGTCGACTAAAGTTCAATCCTCGATCCTAATCTGTTCTCTCTCAAAGGTGAACATTTTAGAGTGCGAAGAATAAGTTACAGCCAGGGTTATTTTTACTTCTGAAAAGTGAAAATGAGTTGCTGTCGAGATGATACTGAGTTTTCCATAAAAATCTTAAGCATAAAGATCTCAAAAATACGTCGACTACAGTTGTTCAACCCTCGATCCTAAATCTGTTCTCTCTCATAAAGTGATCATTTTAGAGTGCGAAGAATAAAGTTACACCACGGTTATTTTTTAACTTCTGAAAAGTGAAATGAGTTTGCTGTCGAGATGCATACTGAGTTTTTCATAAAAATCTCAAGCATTAAGATCTCAAAAATTCGGCAACTAAAGTTCAATCCTCGGTCTAAAATCTGTTCTCTCTCATAAGGTGATCATTTTATAGTACGAAGAAAAAAAGTAACACCAGGGTTATTTTTAACTTCTGAAAAAGTGAAATGAGTTTGCTGTCGAGAGCAATGAGTTTTTCCCTAAAAATCTAAGATTAAGATCTCAAAAATACGTCGACTAAAATTCAATCCTCGTCCCAAAACTGTTCTCTCTCATAAGTGATCATTTTGAGTGCGAAGAATTAAATTTTCACCAGGGTTATTTTTTAAATTTGAAAGTG
>JAJKFJ010001786.1:0-10353 GCA_027382625.1 Tetmemena sp. SeJ-2015
TTTTTTTTTTTTTTTTTTTTTTTTTTTTTTTTTTTTTTTTTTTTTTTTTTTTTTTTTTTTTTTTTTTTTTAAGAATCTGATTTCGAAAATGATTCTAGCACCTATGATGTAGAGTTCGTTGTGGCCCATGAGTTCTTGAATGAGAGAGTTCACGAAGCTTCCATTCAAATTTCCTTTCCTTCAGCAGATTGAATTATTGGCAACTCTCTTGGATTCTCTAGCATCATGTCAAAGAAGAGAACTTGGCCATTCTTGGATTGCCGCAAGACAACGAAATGAGAGTAGACACGATTGTCATGCTGAGAGATGTAGAGGAACTCTGCGACAATGCTTCCACCGTCCACCAGAGATTCAATCATGGCAGTTTCGTTCGCTTTTCTAGTGACTTGGTAAACTATCGAGGAGACTCGGAATAAATCTACCATAGTGTAATCAATCTTGTCCAAGAGCTAGCAAGTATAGGGCTTGAGTGAAGGATGCACAGTCAGCTGAGAAAGAATCAACTTGAGTGGAAAGGACAGAGGGCAGAGAATATCTGGGTTGATAAGGTCAGAAGCTTCGACCAGCAAGATTCCGGAGAGCAGCTTTGTGAAAGCAGTGCGGTCAACGTACATTGGTCCTCGCTCAGAATGTTGAGCAGCATCATGACAGAGTCAAGGTAGGACACAGGAAAAAAAGATTGCCTCATAGTTTTCCTCAAGGGGAAGTTATTATTGAATGCTCCATAGCTGTTGCGCCTCTGGAACTCTTGCGCTTAGCCGTCGTCGGCTTTGAAAGGAACGAGCGACTTGTGAGGAAAGTTCATGAGAGGATAGTTAGAGGTGCTGAGGAAAGGCGAACCCTGGTGCGGGTAGATTTTGTTGCCCAGAATGTAAATGCCAGTGTCCCTTGCATAGTCAAGCATGTTCGACAAGTAAACCTGCTGGTTCACAGAAATCGGATGTATCTGGTTCTTGACGAGGAGAGTATAGAGCAGGGGGTTCTTCAGCTGCTTCTTGTTCTTGTAGGTCGAAGAGTCGAAGAGGTTCTTGATTTCGTAGCGCTTGCGCTCTTAGGAATCGCCTGCTGATAATTTGAGCTCAAGCTGCTTCATGAAGAAGAAGACAGTCGTCTGCATATTCTCTTGCTTCTTGATTTCCTCTTCAATCTGCTTCACTGGGTTTTATTTGCTCTCGTTGGCTTTGCAGACGAAGTCTTTGATGTTCACCACTTTGAAGGTCTTCATGTTCTTGGCTGACTTTGTCGTGAACTTCACCTCTTTCCTCTCCTTCTCTTCCTCTTCCAACTGAGATTTCGTTACTTCGTTGGGAGGCTTTCTCTTGGTGGCATTCTTGATTGTACCTTGTCTATGTACCAACTTATCCCAGTATGTCTTTGCATCTTCAACCGCAAGGTAGATAATGTTATCTTGCGACATAACTTGCTCAGGTTCAGGTTACTGCTGGTTGAGATCAACAAAGAGAGAAGCAGGCTGCTTATTCTTCTAGGTAAACTTCCAGCGTGAAAGTTGCTAACTCCTGGCAAGCCAGTTCTTGAGTTGTCTCTCTGAGTCTTCAACATTCTTGAGTAGCATTAGGTGGAACTCCTTGTAGGTAGAATATCTCTTGATGTCTTTTCTCTCCTACTGCTCGCTCAGGAAACCAAGGAAGTGGATTCTGCTCTTGTCAAAGAAACTTTACCTTGTCTTGAACTGTTCCACCAAGACTTTGATCTCTTACTCTGGAAACAAGTTGAGCTCCTTTCTTGTGAGAAGGTAGCGTGAAATATCTATGATGCGGGAGTTTATCCCCTCAGAGAGTGACTTGACATTTTGTTCCTGCTCTTTGATCGAGACCAGGTCCTTGTTCTGAGAGAGGTCCTCTTAGCCTTCGAAGCTCAAGAGGTTCTTGACAATGTCAGCGTTCGTTAGTTTGGGTCGACGACCCCTCTTTTTACTCTGTCCTCCTTTGCTAGCTTGTCTCTATCTTATCTCGTAGTCCTTCATTTCCTCCTCTCTCTGGGGTTGAGGCTGACGCCGTCCTTGATTGACAGTGTCCGCTGACTGCTGAGGCATGGTACTAGTACTGATCTACACTTCTTCTCTGGAGGGGTGGATACTCTAAGAGCCTGGCTCTGTCCCTTCGCTAGATGTTTACATCGAACCCGTGCTCTTATCTTCATTGCCATCGTCCTCATTCAGCAGAGCTCGAGGTCCTGAAACTTTGACCTTACTTTAACGCATCACTCTTTCGTTCCATGAATCGATGCTTTTGCTCAGAGCCTTGCCCCATGTCAAGGATACTCTCGCATTTCCCCAAAGAGATCAGGTGCTTATGCTGCTCAAGCAAGATGTCTTATCTTAAGCTTGCGAGTTAGAAAACAGCAAAAGGATCGTCATTTTGATTGGCGTAGGTCTCGATAGTCTTCGAATGAGTTAGCTGCATTCGGTTGCCATCATCAAAGAGTGCTGCTTCTACTTCACTTACGACGTTGAGCGTTAGCTATTCACCTTGCAGCACAGGATTAGAAGCAAATACCATATTCTTTGTGAAAGCATCCCTCAAAGGATCCAAGATCTTATCCAACGCCAGGAAAGTATTCCTCAAGCTTGAAATTTCTGAAACACCGGAGGTAAGCGTCTCGTTCTTGGAAACCCTGTGCAAACAACATACCAGCTTGCCCATGTTGATGTAGTAAAGAGGCTTCGGGGTTGTGTTTGGGCCGATCTTATGCTTCTGCTTTGAGTAAGTGGTCCACAGATGGAAGAACAAAGAGTAGATGTTGGTCTTTTCCATGCACGCCAAGAAAACAGAGAGACGGCTGGAAAAGAAAGGTTCTTCAGAGTTGGGTTCAGAGAGATCAATGATTATGAGAGAAGGGTTGAAGAACTGGAGAGATTTGTTCTGTCCTTGATCTTGAGTCAAGATGTGCCTGAAGGTGATTTTGTAGGGAGGCTTGAAGATGAGAGCCCTTTACAATGTCGTCACTGATGCCTGGTGGGAAAACTTTGCATTTAAACTTTAATAATTATAATCTAGTAATTGAATTCAAACGTAACCTCCACAAGATACCCGCCAGTGATTCTGTTGTCCTGTCCAAGTAATAGATAGGCGCTCCTCCAGATTATAATCATATATTTAGAACCACAAGTGCTCAAGGTAACTAAAGAGCGCGGACAATGTCAAACAGAGCTCAACAGTAGAGAACAGCGCAAGCCCCTCAAATTTCCCAAGGGGTCTCACTCAGTGAAGTCAGTGCTCAGTGATGAATTCCTCAGTCAGATAAGTTAGCAAGAGTTCAAAGCTAGCAACATCAAGGTGCAAGACAAGGGGAGTGATCAAGGGGGACTCCATCGTGCTAGGCACCAACTTTTCCCCGCACTTAAACAAGTTTTGAAGAAGCTCAACTTTCTACAGAGACCTGCTTTAACTCGGGAGAAGGGGCCAAACTTTTTCCCGGGAAACCACTGCCCGACTGTCCAATAATTAGCTTGCCTCTAGTGGGGATTTTGAGTTATTTAGAGCTTGCTCGATCTCAAAAAAATCTGAGTGACGAAAGATTCTCTTGGGGATTTTAAACCCAGAATAATAACCTTTGTTCTAAGGGGCAAAGGCAAGTTGGGCAATGTCAACCCCAAAACCCAAAATGGTTTAAGGGGCAGATTTCCCCTCCAACTCAAGAAGTGCGAGCAAGTGTGGAGAGAGTTCCAGCAGTTCATGGAGAGAGAAGAGATAAAAAGAGAGCTCGCACCCAAGATTCCAGTGAGCTCGATTCAACCTAGCCCTTTCCCCCCTAAATCGGAGGCGGAGAAAGCCTTTAAATTAGAGGGGCCCCAAAAAAAGGAAAAGGTTAAAGGGGGTAGGGGTTTTTACTCAGAAAAGGAACTAAGCCAAGATTGAAATTGGCCCCAAAGGCTTCAAAAGGAGAAAGAGTATGTGCTTTCTTGGCAAGAACCCGACGCGAAGGGGTTTTTAGATTTTCCCAAAGAAATGATTGAATTTTTAGACTGGTTTTTTGTTTTGGGCTTGAGCAAAAAGTGGGAAAAAATTGTTTGTAACCTTAGTTTTGAGAGCTCCCCATTTCATGCCCTGTAAAAACTTCCCATTAACTTATTATAATCTGTAACTTCAGTATTTTCCGACCGTTCCTTTCATTTTCAAGTAATTAATTTTAACCGCTCCGTTTACTTATAAAACAAGTCCAGGAACTAAGGGCGGACTTTGTCAAAAGGGTCACGTAGCCAGCGGGGGGTAATTTCCCAGGCTTTCATTTTAGTCAGGGTGTGAATTAGAGTATGGGATTTTAAACCACACTCGTAAAACCCCTTTTGTCATTTATTTAAACTGACAACTTCACCATTCAATTTTTAGGCTCCTATTTCAGGGTAGGGGGAACTAAGGGCAGCTTCTTATTCACTGGGTTTTGGGTAATTTATTCCTTGGTCTTCTAAAAATTGGTGACAAAAAAATTTAAATTTATTATCTCTTTTTTTCCTTTTTTTAGTTTTTAAAAAACCGAAGAGGACGAAAAATTTAACAGGTTTCCCCCGGTTCAATTTTTAAAAATAAGGGGGCTTGCCAAGTTCTCTCATTAGCGGGGTTTTAAAAATGTTTGTTTTGTTTGGGTTCCAAAATTTGGCACCCTCCAACCCTAAGCAGAGGGTCAAAGCCCCATTTCCGGAGGAATTTACAGGGGTCCCCTTAAATTAATCAGGCAAACCCTCAAAGAAGCCAGAGTCACTCCCCCCAAAGTTTTCTCTTAAAGGGAAACCTTTAAAAGGGGGTGGCTTTAAAGCCCAAAATTAAATAAAGCTGGATTTAAATTTTTAACGTCCCGGTTGGGCACGCGCCCCACGCTTTTCCCCTTGAATCCCCCCGTTTTAAAACTTTTTGGCCGGGTAGATCCCAGTTTCTTTGAAAGTGTGTTCTTTTAATCGGGGGGATTGTTTCCCGGTGGGGTGGTACTTCTTGATTGACTTGCTTTGAGTCTTTGCGCTTGCCTTGCTTTGAACTGTCTGAAACTGTAAACTCCTCTCTCTTAACTAGTCCTTGGCAATCAATCTTGGCTTAGTTCCTTGCTCTGAGTAGAGCTGCACTACTTTCCTCTTCTTGGACTCTAACTTAGCATCTCGCCTCCGATTTAGAGGGAAGGGCTAGGCTGAATCGACTCACTGGAATCTTAGGTGCGAGCTCTCTTTGATCTCTTCTCTCTCCATGAACTTTGGGAAATCTCTCCACACTTGCTCGCACTTCTTGAGTTGGGGAGGATCTGCTCTTAAAACTTGCTGGTTGACATTTCAACTTTCCTTGTCTAGAGAGCGAGGTATATTTAGGTAGATGCAAGGAATCATGTCACTCAGACTTTTTAGATCAGCAAGCTTCAAGTAACTCGAATCTCCACTAAGGGAAGCTAATATTGGACAGTCGGGGAGTGGGTTCAAGAAGCTGGGCTTCTCCGAGTTGAGCAGGTACTCTGTAGAGTAGTTGAGCTTTTTCTACTTGATAGTGCGTGGAAAGTTGGGGCCTACACGACTGGAGTCCACTTGATCACTCTCTTGTCTTTCACCTTGATGTTGTAGCTTTGAACTCTTTCTAACTTATCTGGCTGAGGGAAATTTATCACTGAGCACTACTTCACTGAGTGAAGCCTTTGGGGAAAATTTTAGGGGGTTGCGCTTTCTCTACTGTTGAGCTCTGTTTACATTGTCCCCGCTCTTTAGTTACCTTGAGCACTTGTGGTTCTAAATATATGATTATAATCTGGAGGAGCGCCTATCTATTACTTGGACAGTGACAACAGAATCACTGGCGGGTATCTTGTGGAGGTTACGTTTGAATTCATTACTAGATTATAATTATTAAAGTTTAAATGCAAAGATTCCCCCCAGGCATCAGTGACGACATTGTCAAGGCTCTCATCTTCAAGCCTCCCTACAAAATCACCTTCAGGCACATCTTGACTCAAGATCAAGGACAGAACAAATCTCTCCAGTTCTTCAACCCTTCTCTCATAATCATTGATCTCTCTGAACCCAACTCTGAAGAACCTTTCTTTTCCAGCCGTCTCTCTGTTTTCTTGGCGTGCATGGAAAAGACCAACATCTACTCTTTGTTCTTCCATCTGTGGACCACTTACTCAAAGCAGAAGCATAAGATCGGCCCACACAACCCCGAAGCCTCTTTACTACATCAACATGGGCAAGCTGGTATGTTGTTTGCCAGGGTTTCCAAAACGAGACGCTTACCTCCGGTGTTTCAGAAATTTCAAGCTTGAGGAATACTTTCCTGGCGTTGGATAAGATCTTGGATCCTTTGAGGGATGCTTTCACAAAGAATATGGTATTTGCTTCTAATCCTGTGCTGCAAGGTGAATAGCTAACGCTCAACGTCGTAAGTGAAGTAGAAGCAGCACTCTTTGATGATGGCAACCGAATGCAGCTAACTCATTCGAAGACTATCGAGACCTACGCCAATCAAAATGACGATCCTTTTGCTGTTTTCTAACTCGCAAGCTTAAGATAAGACATCTTGCTTGAGCAGCATAAGCACCTGATCTCTTTGGGGAAATGCGAGATATCCTTGACATGGGCGGCTCTGAGCAAAAGCATCGATTCATGGAACGAAAGGGGATGCGTAAAGTAAGGTCAAAGTTTCAGGACCTCAAACTCTGCTGAATGAGGACGATGGCAATGAAGATAAGAGCACGGGTTCGATGTAAACATCTAGCGAAGGGACAGAGCCAGGCTCTTAGAGTATCCACCCCCCCAGAGAAGAAGTGTAGATCAGTACTAGTACCATGCCTCAGCAGTCAGCGGACATGTCAATCAAGGACGGCGTCAGCCTCAACCCCAGAGAGAGGAGGAAATGAAGGACTACGAGATAAGATAGAGACAAGCTAGCAAAGGAGGACAGAGTAAAAAGAGGGGTCGTCGACCCAAACTAACGAACGCTGACATTGTCAAGAACCTCTTGAGCTTCGAAGGCTAAGAGGACCTCTCTCAGAACAAGGACCTGGTCTCGATCAAAGAGCAGGAACAAAATGTCAAGTCACTCTCTGAGGGGATAAACTCCCGCATCATAGATATTTCACGCTACCTTCTCACAAGAAAGGAGCTCAACTTGTTTCCAGAGTAAGAGATCAAAGTCTTGGTGGAACAGTTCAAGACAAGGTAAAGTTTCTATGACAAGAGCAGAATCCACTTCCTTGGTTTCCTGAGCGAGCAGTAGGAGAGAAAAGACATCAAGAGATATTCTACCTACAAGGAGTTCCACCTAATGCTACTCAAGAATGTTGAAGACTCAGAGAGACAACTCAAGAACTGGCTTGCCAGGAGTTAGCAACTTTCACGCTGGAAGTTTACCTAGAAGAATAAGCAGCCCGCTTCTCTCTTTGTTGATCTCAACCAGCAGTAACCTGAACCTGAGCAAGTTATGTCGCAAGATAACATTATCTACCTTGCGGTTGAAGATGCAAAGACATACTGGGATAAGTTGGTACATAGACAAGGTACAATCAAGAATGCCACCAAGAGAAAGCCTCCCAACGAAGTAACGAAATCTCAGTTGGAAGAGGAAGAGAAGGAGAGGAAAGAGGTGAAGTTCACGACAAAGTCAGCCAAGAACATGAAGACCTTCAAAGTGGTGAACATCAAAGACTTCGTCTGCAAAGCCAACGAGAGCAAATAAAACCCAGTGAAGCAGATTGAAGAAGAAGTCAAGAAGCAAGAGAATATGCAGACGACTGTCTTCTTCTTCATGAAGCAGCTTGAGCTCAAATTATCAGCAGGCGATTCCTAAGAGCGCAAGCGCTACGAAATCAAGAACCTCTTCGACTCTTCGACCTACAAGAACAAGAAGCAGCTGAAGAACCCCCTGCTCTATACTCTCCTCGTCAAGAACCAGATACATCCGATTTCTGTGAACCAGCAGGTTTACTTGTCGAACATGCTTGACTATGCAAGGGACACTGGCATTTACATTCTGGGCAACAAAATCTACCAGCACCAGGGTTCGCCTTTCCTCAGCACCTCAACTATCCTCTCATGAACTTTCCTCACAAGTCGCTCGTTCCTTTCAAAGCCGACGACGGCTAAGCGCAAGAGTTCCAGAGGCGCAACAGCTATGGAGCATTCAATAATAACTTCCCCTTGAGGAAAACTATGAGGCAATCTTTTTTGCCTGTGTCCTACCTTGACTCTGTCATGATGCTGCTCAACATTCTGAGCGAGGACCAATGTACGTTGACCGCACTGCTTTCACTATGCTGCTCTCAGGAATCTTGCTGGTCGAAGCTTCTGACCTGATCAACCCAGATATTCTCTGCCCTCTGTCCTTTCCACTCAAGTTGATTCTTTCTCAGCTGACTGTGCATCCTTCACTCAAGCCCTATACTTGCTAGCTCTTGGACAAGATTGATTACACTATGGTAGATTTATTCCGAGTCTCCTCGATAGTTTACCAAGTCACTAGAAAAGCGAACGAAACTGCCATGATTGAATCTCTGGTGGACGGTGGAAGCATTGTCGCAGAGTTCCTCTACATCTCTCAGCATGACAATCGTGTCTACTCTCATTTCGTTGTCTTGCGGCAATCCAAGAATGGCCAAGTTCTCTTCTTTGACATGATGCTAGAGAATCCAAGAGAGCTGCCAATAATTCAATCTGCTGAAGGAAAGGATTAGAATGGAAGCTTCGTGAACTCTCTCATTCAAGAACTCATGGGCCACAACGAACTCTACATCATAGGTGCTAGAATCATTTTCGAAATCAGATTCTTCCAAGTGCAGGAAGCTAAGAGATTGCCCTAGACGATTCTTGACACGTACTGCTTGGACCACTGGTATGTTCGAAGTTTCTTCCTGCGACTCTTCTCAATGTAAGACAATGTCAATTTGAGCCAGCTATAGGTACGACCTCTACTCATTGAAGAACTTGCTGGATGAGATGGACAAGCCCTTCGAGCACCTCTACGAGCAATTGAAGATGTGGACCTATGAAGAAGCAAGCGACGACGAATGGGCAATCGACTCCTCTGAACTGCAGAAGAAAGTTGAAAAGCAGAAGTAAGATGTCCAACTCAGCAAGAGGATGCAGCAAGCCGATGACATTGTCAAAAATGTCGAGATAGGCACTCCCGAGTTTACCGCTAGTAAGTTTCAAGTTCACTAAGCTTATAGAAATGACTCAACTCTTCTATCGACTTGACTAGTTCTTAAATCCGCTGAAGCCTGACTTCTGTCCAATGGTGGCTATAACTCAGATGCTGGAGCTCCGAGAGTTGGTGGAGTGCCTTCGATTTGATAACAAGCAATTGTGGGTTCGCAGCTACGCTGACAATAAGGACAAGATGCGAGAGTTGTTCAATGCATTCGCTGTCTACTTAAGTAATCACTACCCTCACCTCCTTTCTTTCGTCCACAGTTGCTGGTAACTTTACTCTGTCTCATTCCTTTAGTAACAGGGATTCTTTGAAGGAGCGGACAGCGTCAAATAAGGATAAGCAGGACACTGGCTATGAGTTGCCTCTATATTACACAGTGAGCGCTTACTTGTTCACTGACAACTCGGACTTGAGAACAACCAACTCTAGGATAGAGTCAAAGATCTTGAAAATGAAAAGGACCTCAAAGTTGTCTCCAGTCTTAGAGAACCTCCCAGAGCCACTCAACTAGTATTCTGCTCCTGCGTAGCTGAACTCAACCTGTGGAATCATGGAGCACTACCCAGAGGCCTACTATTTCGAGACAACAGCAAAGAGAGCAGGCAAGACTTCCATCAATCAGTAAGCTCTCATTCTTTTCAAAGTTGCTCTAGGTCATTCACTCCAAAGGACCGAGAAATCATGAACAGGACCTGCTATCTAATGAAGGAGAAGATGTTTGAACATGGAGATCTCATTTCCTCCAAGATTGGCTGGCAGCTGTCAGAGAGATCAATCTGACAACGCTCGAATAGTTGAATGCGATGTTCAAGAAGAGATTGATCAATGAAGAAACTTACCAGCAAGCAGCTCGCTCTGTCGGCAGGAACGGATTTCCTCTACAAGAGTTCTTCAAACCGGAAGGTCCACCCAAAATTGACCTACCACTCTGAGTATGATCAGGAAGCTTCTGATTCAGTTGGCGTGGTCCATTACTTCAACTAAGGTCGCTCAAGATACTTTGGAGACGAAAACTCACAAACACAGGGAGCCTTTGATAATAGAGTGCAATTCTAAGAAATCTCCAGTGATGAAGGTAGCAGGATCACGAGACCCAAGGATTAAGAGAGCAATATGCAATCAAGGCATCCAAGCCCTACTCATAATCGCCACTCTAAAGAAAGCCCTCAGCATGTCAAGTTCAAGTCGAACTCTGGGCGAAAGAACAATACTAGCC
>JAJKFJ010001787.1:0-13528 GCA_027382625.1 Tetmemena sp. SeJ-2015
GCAAAAAAGAGTCTTGGGGTTTTTTGGGGAAATTTAAACTTTTTTTAGGATTTTGAAATTTTGAATTTGTGGACGCCTTTATAGGCTGTGCGAGGTAGTTAGACATAGAAACCCCTTTAAAATTTTGAGTTAAATTTTAAATCCCAAAAAACCATTTTAGGTATTCAAGGGGGTGATTTGCGCGGGGTTTCGCATATTTCGTCCGATTAAAATCGTTCGGAGTTTTTAAAACCAAAATGAGTCTTTGGGGTTTTTTGGGAAATTTTAAAACTATTTAGGGTTTGATTTTTTAAAATTTTTGGAAAAGCTTAGAGGCTGTGCCGAGGTTTTGTTTTGACATAGAACCCCCTTTTAATTTTTTAAAATTTTTTAAAAATTTCCCCCAAAACCCTTTCCCCGGGCATTTTAAAAGGGGGGCTGATTTGGTTGCGGGGTTTTGCATATTTCGTCCCATTTAGTCGTTTTGCGGTTTTTAGCCCAAAATGAGTTTGGGATTTTTTGGGAAAAAAAGGGCATTTTAGGATTTGACTAGGAAATTGTGGAGCTTTCAAAAGGGTGTTTCCCAGGTAAATTAGACATAGAATCCCCTTTTAAAAATTTTGAGTTTAAAATTCCCCAAAAAAACCTTAACCCCGGGGAAATTTAAAGGGGGGTGGTTTTCGCGGGGTTTCGCATAATTTTTGTCCGGGGGTTTGGGAAATCGTTCGCGAGTTAAAAGCCCAAAAAGAGTCTTGGGGTTTTTTGGGGAAATTTAAAACTATTTTAGGATTTGACTAGGAATTTGTGGACGCTTTTAGAGGCTGTGCCCAGGTAGTTAGCCCTAGAACCCCCTTTAAATTTTTTAAAATTAAAATTCCCCAAAACCCCTTTTCCCGGTCATTCAAAGGGGGGCTGATTTTCGCGGCGTTTCCCCATATTTCTCCGATGAGTCGTTGGGGTTATAGCCAAAATGAGTCTTGGGGTTTTTCGGGAAATTTTTAAATATTTTAGGGTTTGACTAAAAAAATTTGTGGAGCTTTGAGGTGTTTTTCCAAAGGGAGTTAGCATAGAACCCCTTTTTTAAAATTTTTGGGTTAAAATTTTCAAAAAAACCTTTTTTTACCGGGGCTTCAAGGGGGGTGATTTGCGCGGGGGTTTGATATTTTTCGTCCCATGAATCGTTCGCGAGTTATAGCCCAAAAATTTTGGTTTTTTTGGGAAATTTTGACTATTTTAGGATTTGACTAGGAATTTTTGGACGCTTCAGAGGCTGTGCCCAGGTAGTTAGACATAAACCCCTTTTAAAATTTTTAGTTAAAATTCCCCCAAACCCTTCCCGGGTATTCAAGGGGGGGATTTGCGCGGGTTTTTGCATATTTTGTCCCCATAGTTGGGTTGCGAGTTATGCGAAAATGAGTCTTGGGTTTTTTGGGAAATTTAGGATAAATTTTAGGATTTGACTAGAATTTGTGGCGCTTAGGGCTGTGGCCCAGGTAAATTAGACATAGAACACCCCTTTTAAAATTTTTAGTTAAAAAAAACCCCAAACCCTTAACCCGGGGAATTTTAAGGGGCGCTGATTTTCGCGGGGTTTCGCATATCTTCGTCCGATAGTCGTTCGGAAATTATAGCCAAAAAAGGTCTTGGGATTTTCGGGAAATTTAGACTATTTTTGGATTTGATAGGAATTTGGGACGTTCAGGGCTTGGGGTATTAGACAAAAACCCCCCCAAAATTTTGAGTTAAAAAACCCCCCCAAAACCCTCTACCCCGGGCATTCAAGGGGCTGATTTGCCCCGGGTTTGCATATCTTTGTCCATGACCCCAGGCCAAAATGAGTCCAAAAAGATATTTTGGATTTGACTAGGAATCCCAGAGGCCCCAGTATTACATAGAACCCCTTTTTAAAATTTTGGGTTAAAATCCCAAAACTTACCCGGGGCATTCAAGGGGCCCATTTCGGGGTTTGCATATCTTCGTCCGATGATTTTTTCCAGTTTAGCCAAAAAAGATTTTGGGATTTTTGGGAATTTTTGACTATTTTGGATATTTTTTTTTGACTAGGAATTTGTGAGCTTCAGAGGCTGTGCGAGTAGTTAGCCATAGACTCTTTAAAATTTGAGTTTAAAATTCCCAAAACCAATCTACCCGGGTCATTCAAGGGGGCCTGCTTTGCGCGGCGTTTCGCATATCTTCGTCGATGAGTCGTTGCGAGTTTAGCCAAATGAGTCTTGGGAATTTTTCGGGAAATTTTAAGACTAATTTTAGGATTTGACTAGAATTTGTGGACGCTCAGAGGCTGTGCCGAGGTAGTTAGACATAGAACCCTTTAAATTTTGAGTTTTCCACCAACCATCTACCGGGTCATTCAAAGGGGTTAGCTGCTTTGCGGGCGTTTTCGCATATCTCGTGTTGAGTCGTTTCGAGAGTTATACCAAATGAGTCTTGGGATTTTTCGGGACATTTTAGACTATTTTAGGATTTGACTAGGATTTTGTGGACGCTTCAGAGGCTGGCTGAGGTAAGTTTAGCACATAGAACCTTTAAATTTTGAGTTAAATTCCCAAAACCATCTACCGGGTCATTCAAGGGGCGCTGATTTGCGCGCGTTTCGCATATCTTCGTCGGATGAGGTCGTCCGCGAGTTATAGCCAAAATGAGTCTTGGGATTTTTTCGGGAAATTTAGATATTTTAGGATTTGACTAGGAATTTGTGGACGCTTCAGAGGCTGTGCGAGGTAGTTAGACATAGAACCCTTTAAATTTTGAGTTTAACTCCCAACAACCATCTACCGGGTCATTCAAGGGGCGCTGCTTTGCGCGGCGTTTCGCATATTTTTGTCCGAGATTGTTCGCTGAGTTATGCAAAATGAGTCTTGGGAATTTTCGGGCAATTTAGACTATTTTAGGATTTACTAGGGATTTGTGGACGCTTCAGAGGCTGTGCGGAGGTAGACATAGAACCCCTTTAATTTTGAGTTAAAAATTCCCAACACCATATAACCGGGTCATTCAAGGGGAGTGCTTTGCGCGCGTTTGCATATTTGTCGATGAGTCGTTTCGCGAAGTTATAGCCAAATGAAGTCTTGGATTTTTCGGGAAATTTAGACTATTTTAGGATTTTGACTAGGAATTTGTGGCGTTCAGAGGCCTGTGCTGCGGTAGTTAGACATCAGAAGCTTTAAATTTGAGTTAAATCAACAACCTCTCCGGGTCTTCAAGGGGCGCTGTTTTGCGCGGCGTTTCGCGCATTTCTTCGTCCGATGAGTCGTTCGCGAGTTTTAGCCAAAATGAGTCTTGGGATTTTCGGGAAATTTAGACTATTTTAGGATTTGACTAAGGAATTTGTGGACGTTCAGAGGCTGTGCCGAGGTAGTTAGACATAGAACCCCTTAAATTTTGAGTTAAAATTCCCACCAACCATCTACCCGGGTCATTAGGAAGCTGCTTTGCGCGGCGGTTTCGCATATTTCGTCCGATGATCGTTCGCGAGTTATAGCCAGAAATGAGTCTTGGGATTTTTCGGGGAAATTTAGACTATTTTGGATTTGACTAGGAATTTGTGGACGCTTTCAGAGGCTGTGCTGAGGTAGTTAGAAAGCCCTTTAAATTTTGAGTTAAATTCCCCAACAACCATTTACCGGGTCTTCAGGGGCGTGATTTGCTGCGGCGTTTGGCATTTCGTGATCATCGTTTGCGAGTTCTAGCCAAATGAGTCTTGGGATTTTTTCGGGAAATTTAGACTATATTTTGGGATTTGACTAGGAATTTGTGGACGTTCAGAGGCTGTGGCGAGGTAGTTAGACATAGAACACCTTTAATTTTGAGTTAAAATCCCAACAACCATCTACCGGGGTCATTCAAGGGGCGCTGATTGGCGCGGGCGTTCGCATATCTTCGTCGATGAGTCGTTCGTGCGAGTTATAGCCAATGAGTCTTGGATTTTTCCGGGAATTTAGACTATTTTAGGATTTGACTAGAAATTTGTGGACGCTTCAGAGGTCGAGGTAGTTAGACATAGAACCCTTTAAATTTTGAGTTAAAATTCCCACCAACCATCTACCCGGGTCATTAAGACGTGTGCTCTTCCGATCTGTTTCGCATATCTTCGTCCGATGAGTCGTTCGCAGAGTTATAGCAAAATGAGTCTTGGTTTTTCGGGAAATTAGACTAATTTTAGGATTGACTGGAATGTGGACGCTTCAGAGGATGTGCCGAGGTAGATAGAACACCTTTAAATTTTGAGTTAAAATTCAACAACCATTACCGGTCATTCAAGGGGCGCTGATTGGCGCGGCGTTTCGCATATCCTTCGTCCGATCAGTCTTCGCATGAGTTTATAGCAAATGAGTCTTCGGGGATTTTCGGAATTTTAGACTATTTTAAGGATTTGACTAAGGAATTTGTGGACGCTTCAGAAGCTGGCGTTGCCGAGGTAGTTAGACATAGAACCCTTTAAATTTTGAGTTATTCCCAACACCATCTACGGGTCTCAGGGGCGCTGATTTGGGCCGTTTCGCATATTCGCATCAGTCGTTCCGCGAGTTATAGCCAAAATGAGTCTTGGGATTGTTCGGGAAATTTAGACTATTTAGGATTTGACTAGGAATTTGTGGACGCTTTAGAGGCTGTGCCGAGGTAGTTAGACATAGAAACCTTTAATTTTGAGTTAAATTCCACAACAACTACCCGGGTCATTCAAGGGGCGCTGATTTGCGGGCGTTTCGTGCATATTTTCGTCCGATGAGTTGTTCGCGAGTTATAGCCAACAATGAGTCTTGAGCGTGATTTTTTCGGGAAATTTAGGCTATTTTAGGATTTGACTAGGATTTGTGGACGCTTCAGAGGCTGTGCCGAGGTAGTTTGACAGAACCCCTTTAATTTTTGAGTTAAAATTCCCAACACATCTACCCGGGTCATTCCAGGGGCGCTGATTTGCCGGCGTTTCGCATATTTTCGTCCGATGAGTCGTTCGCTAGTTATAGAAAATGAGTCTTTGGATTTTTCGGGAAATTTAGACTATTTTAGGATTTGACTTAGGAATTTGTGGACGCTTAGATCGGAAGAGCGAGGTAGTTTGACATAGAACCCCTTTAAATTTTGAGTTAAAATTCCAAACAACCAGGGTCATTCAAGGGGAGCTGCTTTGCGGGGCGTTTCGCATATCTTCTTCCGATGAGAGTCGGTCGCGAGTTATAGCCAAAATGAGTCTTGGATATTTCGGGAAATTTAGACTATTTTAGGATTTGACTAGGAATTTGTGGAGCGTTCAGAGGTGTGCCGCAGGTAGTTAGTACATGAACCCCTTTAAATTGTTGGAGTTAAAATTTCCCAACCATCTACCGGGCGTCACTTTCAAGGGGGCTGATTGCGCGGCGTTTTCGCATATTTGTCCGATCAGTCGTTCGCAGATCATAGCCAAATGAGTCTTGGGATTTTCGGGAAATTTAGACTATTTTAGGATTTGACTAGGATTTTGTGGACGCTTCAGAGGCTGTCGAGGTAGTTAGACATAGAACCCTTTTAAATTTTGAGTTAAAATCCCAACACCATCTACCCGGGTATTCAGGGGCGCTGATTTGGCGGCGTTTCGCTATCTTCGTCGATCATCGTTGCGAGTCTAATAGCCAAATGAGTCTGGGATTTTTGGGAAATTTTAGACTATTTTAGGATTTGACTAGGATTGTGACGTTCACAGAGGCTCGTTGCCGGGTAGTTAGACATGACCTTTAAATTTTGAGTTAATTGCCAAACACCATCTACCGGGTATTCAAGGGGCCTGATTTGCCGCGGCGTTTCGCATATTTTCGTCCGATAGATCGGAAGAGAGTTATAGCCAAATGAGTCTTGGGATTTTTTCGGGAAATTTAGACTATTTTAGGATTTGACTAGGAATTTGTGGACGCTTCCGAGGCTGTGCCGAGGTAGTTTAGACATAGAAACCCTTTAAATTTTGAGTTAAAATTCCCAACAACCATCTACCGGGGTCATTCAGGGGCGCTGATTTGCGGGGCGTTTCGCATATCTTCGTCCGATGAGTGTTTCGCGAGTTATAGCCAAAATGGGTCTTGGGATTTTTTCGGGAAATTTAGCCTATTTTAGGATTTGACTAGGATTTTGTGGACGCTTCAGAGGCTGTGCCGAGGTAGTTAGACTAGAACCCTTTAAATTTTGAGTTAAAATTCCCAACACCCATTACCCCGGTCATACAAGGGGCGCTGATTTGTTCCGCGGCGTTTCGCATATCTTCGTCCGATGCGTCGTCGATCTGAGTTATAGCCAAAATGAGTCTTGGGATTTTTCGGGAATTTAGAACTATTTTAGGATTTGACTAGGAATTTGGGGTGGACGCTTCAGAGGTGTGCCGAGGAAGTTAGACATAGAACCCCTTTAATTTGAGTTAAATCCCAAAACCAATCTACCTCGGGTCATTCAAGGGGCGTTGATTTGCGGCGTTTTGCATATCTTCGTCCGATGAGTCGTTCGAGAGTTATAGCCCAAAATGAGTCTTGGGATTTTCGGGAAATTTAGACTATTTTAGGATTTGATAGGAATTTGTGGACGCTTCAGAGGCTGTGCGGAGGTAGTTAGGCATAGAACCCCTTTAAATTTGAGTTAATTCCCAACAACCATCTAACCGGGTCATTCAAGGGGCGGTGATTTGCGCGGCGTTTCGCATATCTTCGCCCGATGAGTCGTTCGCGAGTTAGCCAAGTTTTTCCCGGGGTTTTAGCCCAAAAAGAGTCTTGGAAATTTTCCCCGAAAATTTAAATATTTTGGGGTTTTCTAGGAATTTTTGGGCGCTCAGGGCTGTGCCCAGGTAGTTAGACATAAAACCCCCCAAATTTTTTGGGTTTAAAATTCCCAAAAACAATTACCGGGGCTTCAAGGGGGGGATTTCGGGGGCGTTTTTGATATTTTGTCCGATGAGTGTTCGCAGTTATAGCCAAAAAAGTCCCTTTGGATTTTTCGGAAATTTAGACTATTTTAGGATTTGAATAGGAATTTGTGGACGCTTCTCAGAGGCTGTGCCGAGGTAGTTAGCCATAGAACCCCTTTAAATTTTGACTTAAAATTCCCAACAACCATCTACAGGTCATCAAGGGGCGCTGATTTGCGCGGCTTTGTTTCGCATATTTTCGTCCGCTGAGTGTTCGCGAGTTATAGCCAAAATGAGTCTTTGGGAATTTTTCGCGAAATTTAGACTATTTTAAGGATTTGACTAGGAATTTGTGAACGCTTCAAGGCTGTGGCGAGGTAGTTAGACATAGAACCCTTTAAATTTTGAGTTAAAAACCCCAACAACCTCTACCCGGGTCATTTCAAGGGGCGCTGCTTTGCGCGGCGTTTCGCATATTTCGTCCGATGAGTCGTTCGGAGTTATGGCCAAAATGAGTCTTGGGATTTTCGCGAAATTTAGCTATTTTAGGATTTGACTAGGAATTTGTGGACGCTTCAGAGGCTGTTGCCGAGGTAGTTAGACATAGACCCCTTTAAATTTTGAGTTAACTCCCGACAACCATCTACCCCGGGCATTCAAGGGGCGCTGATTTGCGCGGCTTTTCGCATATTTTCGTCCGATGAAGTCGTTCGCGGAGTATAGCCAAAATGAGTCTTGGGATTTTTCGCGAATTTAGACTATTTTAGGATTTGACTAGGAATTTGGGGACGCTTCAGAGGCTGTGCCGAGGAAGTTAGACATAGAACCCCTTTAAATTTTGAGTTAAAACTCCAAACAACCATCTACCCGGGTCAGGGGCGCTGATTTGCGCCGCGTTTCGCATATTTTCGTCCGATGAGTCGTTCGCGAGTTTTAGAAAATGAGTCTTTGGATTTTTCGCGAAATTTAGACTATTTAGGATTTGGACTAGAAATTTGTGGACGCTTCAGAGGCTGTCCCGAAGTTAGACATAGAACCCTTTAAATTTTGAGTTAAACTACAACCATCTACCCCGGTCATCCAAGGGGCGCTGATTTGCGCGGGGTTTCGGCATATTTTTGTCCGATGAGTCGTTCCGCGAGTTATAGCCCAAAATGAAGTCTTGGGACTTTTTCGCGAAATTTAGAACTTTTAGGATTTGACAGGAATTGGGGACGCTTGCAGAGGCTGTGCCGAGGTAGTGAGAATAGAACCCTTTAAATTTTGAGTTAAAATCCCAACAACCACCCGGGTCATTCAAGGGCGCTGAGTTTTGCGCGGCGTTTCGCATATTTTCGTTCCGATGAGTCGTTCGCGAGTTAAAGCCAAAATGAGTCTTGGGATTTTTTCGCGAAATTTAGACTATTTTAGGATTTGAATAGGAATTTGTGGACGCTTCAGAGGCTGTGCCGAGGTAGTTAAGACATAGAACCCTTTAAATTTTGAGTTAAAACTCCCAACAACCATCTACCCGGGTCATTAGGGCGGTGATTTGCGCGGCGTTTCGCATATTTTTGTCCGATGAGTCGTTCGCGAGCTTATAGCCAAAATGAAGTTCTTGGGATTTTTTCGCGAAATTAGACTATTTTAGGATTTGACTAGGAATTTGTGGACGCTTTCAGAGGCTGTGCCGAGGTAGTAGACATAGAACCCTTTAAATTTTGAGTTAAAACTCCCAACAACCATTTACCCGGGTAATTCAAGGGGCGCTGATTTGGGCGGCGTTCGCATATTTTCGTCCGATGAGTCGTTCGCGAGTTATAGCCAAAATGAGTCTTGGGATTTTTCGCGAAATTTAGACTATTTTAGGATTTGACTAGGAATTTGTGGACGCTTCAGAGGCTGTGCCGAGGTAGTTAGACATAGAACCCCTTTAAATTTTGAGTTAAAATTCCCAACAACCATCTACCCGGGTCATTCAAGGGGCGCTGATTTGCGCGGCGTTTCGCATATTTTCGTCCGATGAGTCGTTCGCGAGTTATAGCCAAAATGAGTCTTGGGATTTTTCGCGAAATTTAGACTATTTTAGGATTTGACTAGGAATTTGTGGACGCTTCAGAGGCTGTGCCGAGGTAGTTAGACATAGAACCCCTTTAAATTTTGAGTTAAATTCCCAACAACCATCTACCCGGGTCATTCAAGGGGCGCTGATTTGCGCGGCGTTTCGCATATTTTGTCGCGATGAGTCGTTTCGCGAGTTATAGCTCAAAAATGAAGTCTTGGGATTTTTCGGCTGAAATTTCAGACTATTTTTAAATTGAACTAGGAATTTGTGGACGTTCAGAGTGCTGGCCGAAGGTAGTTAGACATGAGAACCCCTTTATTTTGAGTTAAAACCCACAACATCTACCAGGGTATTCAATGGGGCGCTGATTTGCGCGGCGTTTCGCAATATTTTCGTCCGATGAGTCGTTCGCAGAGTTATAGCCAAATGAGTCTTGGGATTTTCGCGAAATTTAGACTATTTGGATTTGAATAGGAATTTGTGGACGCTTCAAGATCGGAAGAGGTAGTTAGAAATAGAACCCCTTTAAATTTTGATTTAAAACTTCCACAAACCATCTACCCGGGTCATTCAAGGGGGCTGATTTGCGCGGCGTTTCGCATATTTTCGTCCGATGAGTCGTTCGCGAGTTATAGCCAAAATGAGTCTTGGGATTTTTCGCGAAATTTAGACTATTTTAGGATTTGACTAGGAATTTGTGGACGCTTCAGAGGCTGTGCCGAGGTAGTTAGACATAGAACCCCTTTAAATTTTGAGTTAAAATTCCCAACAACCATCTACCGGGTCATTCAAGGCGCTGATTTGCGCGGCGTTTCGCATATTTTCGTCCGATGAGTCGTTCGCGAGTTATAGCCAAAATGAGTCTTGGGATTTTTCGCGAAATTTAGACTATTTTAGGATTTGACTAGGAATTTGTGGGACGTTCAGAGGCTGTGCCGTAGGTAGTTAGACATAGAACCTTTAATTTTGAGTTAAAACTCCCACCAACCATCTACCCGGGTCATTCAAGGGCGCTGATTTGCGCGGCGTTTTGCATATCTTCGTCCGATAGTCGTTCGCGAGTTTATAGCCAAAATGAGTCTGGGTATTTTTCGGAAAATTTAGACTATTTTAGGATTTGACTAGGAATTTGTGGACGTTTCAGAGGCTGTGCCGAGGTTGTTAGACATAGAACCCCTTTAAATTTTGAGTTAAACTCCCAACAACCATCTACCGGGTCATTCAAGGGCGCTGATTTGCGCGGCGTTTCGCATATTTTCGTCCGATGAGTCGTTCGCGAGTTATAGCCAAAATGAGTCTTGGGATTTTTCGCGAAATTTAGACTATTTTAGGATTTGACTTAGAATTTGTGGACGCTTCAGAGCTGTGCCGAGGTAGTTAGACATAGAACCCCTTTAAAATTTTGAGTTAAAACTCCCACCAACCATCTACCCGGGTCATTCAGGGGCGCTGATTTGCGCGGCGTTCCGCATATTTTCGTCCGATGTTCGTTCGAGCGAGTTATAGCCAATGATTTGGATTTTTCGGAAAATGTTAGACTATTTTAGGATTTTGCTAGAATTTGTGTGACGCTCAGAGGCTGTGCCGAGGTAGTTAGACATAGAACCCTTTAAATTTTGAGTTAAAACTCCCAAAAACCATACCCCCGTCATTCAAGGGGCGCTGATTGGCGCGGCGTTCGGATATTTTCGTCCGATGAGTCGTTCGCAGTTATAGCCAAAATGAGTCTTTGGATTTTTGCGAAATTTAAGAACTATTTTAGATTGAACTAGGATTGTGGACGCCTTCAGAGGCTGTGGGAGGTATTAGCCCATATGAACTCCCTTTTAAATTTTGAAGTTAAAACTCCCAACAACCAAATCTACCGGGTCATTCAAGGGGCGCTGTTTGGCGGCGTTTCGCATATTTTCGTCCGATAAGTCGTTCGCGGGTTATAGCCAAAATGAGTCTTGGGATTTTTCGCGAAAATTTAGACTATTTTAGGAATTGACTAGGAATTTGTGGGACGCTTCAGAGGCTGTGGCGAGGTAGTTAGACATAGAACCTCTTTAAATTTTAGTTAAAATTCCCAACATCCATCTACCCGGGTCATTCACGGGGCCGCTGATTTGCGCGGCGTTTCGCTTATTTTCGTCCGAGAGTCGTTCGCGAGTTTTAGCCAAAATGAGTCTTGGGATTTTTCGCGAAATTTAAACTATTTTAGGATTGACTAGGAATTTGTGGACGCTTCAGAGCTGTGCGAGGTAGTTAGACATAGAACCCCTTTTAAATTTTGAGTTAAAACTCCCACCAACCATCTACCCGGTCATTCACGGGGCGCTGATTTGCGCGGCGTTTTGCATATTTTCGTCCCGATGAGTCGTTCGCAGGAGTTATAGCCAAATGAGTCTTGGGATTTTTCGCGAAATTTAGATTATTGATTTTACTAGGAATTTGTGGACGCTTCAGAAGCTGTGCCGGGTAGTTAGACATAGACCCCTTTAAATTTTGAAGTTAAAACTCCAACAACCATCTACCCGGGTCATTCAGGGGCGCTGCTGATTGGCGCGGCGTTTCGCATATTTTCGTCTGATGAGTCGCGATCTCAAAATGAGTCTTGGGATTTTTTCGCGAAATTTGAATATTTTAGGATTTGACTAGGAATTTGGTGGACGCTTCAGAGGCTGTGCCGAGGTAGTTAGACATAAGAACCCCTTTAAATTTTGAGTTAAAAACTCCAACACCTCTACGGGTCATTCAAGGGCGCTGATTTGCGCGGCGTTTGCAGTATTTTCGTCCGATGATCGTTCGCGACAGTTATAGCCAAATGAGTCTCTTGGGATTTTTCGGGAAATTTAGACTATGTTTAGGGATTTACTAGAAATTCTGTGGAACACGCTTCCAGAGGCTGTGCGAGGATATTAGAACATAGACGCCTTTAAATTTTGAGTTAAAACTCCAACAACCATCTACCCGGGTCATTCACGGGGCGCTGATTTGCGGCTCTTCCGATCTATTTTCGTCCGATGAGTCGTTCGCTGAGTTATAGCCAAAATGAGTCTTGGGATTTTTTCGCGAAATTTAGACTATTTTTAGGATTTGCCTAGGAATTTGTGGACGCTTCAGAGGCTGTGCGAGGTATTAGACATAGAACTTTTGAATTTTGAGTAAAACTCCCAACAACCATACTACCCGGTTCATTCAAGGGAGCGCTATTTTCGCGGCGTTTCGCCATATTTTCGTCCGATGAGTCGTTCGCAGATCGAGCCGAAATGAGTCTTGGGATTTTTCGCGAAATTTAGACTATTTAGGATTTGACTAGGAATTTTTTGACGCTTCAGAAGGCTGTGCCGAGGTAGTTAGACATAGAACACCTTTAAATTTTGAGTTAAAACTCCCCACAACCATCTACCCGGGTCAAATTCAAGGGCGCTGATTTGCGCGGCGTTCGCATATTTTTGTCCGATGAGTCGTTCGTGTTATAGCCAAAATGAGTCTGGGTTTTTCGCGAAATTAAGACTATTTTAGGATTTGACTAGGAATTTTGTGGACGCTTTCAAGGCTGTGCGGGTAGTTAGACATAGAAACCCTTTAAAATTTTGAGTTAAACCTCCCAACAACCATCTACCCGGGTCATTCAGGGGCGCTGATTTTTGCGCGGCGTTTTTCGCATATTTTCGTCGCGAGAGTCGTTCGGAGTTATAGCCAAATGAAGTCTTGGGGATTTTTTTCTGCGAAATTTAGACTATTTTAGGATTTAACTAGGAATTTGTGGACGCAGAGGCTGTGCCGAGTAAGTTAGACATAGAACCCTTTAAATTTTGAGTTTAAAACTCAACAACCATCTACCCGGTCATTCAAGGGGCGCTTATTTGCGCGGCCGTTTCGCATATTTCCGTCCGATGAGTCGTTCGCGAGTTATAAGATCGGAAGAGCGTCGTGTAGCGATTAGACTATTTTAGGATTTGACTAAGAATTTGTGGACGCTTCAGAGGCTGTGCGGAGAGGTAGTTAGACATAAGAACCCCTTTAAATTTTGAGTAAAACTCCCAACAAACATCTTACCCGGGTCATTCACGGGGCGCTGATTTGCGCGGCTTTTCGCATATTTTCGTCCGATGAGTCGTTCGCGAGTTATAGCCCAAAAAGAGTCTTGGGATTTTTCGCGAAATTTAGACTATTTTAGGATTTGACTAGGAATTTTTTGGACGCTTCAGAGGCTGTGCGAGGTGTTAGACATAGAACCCCTTTAAATTTTTTAGTTAAAATTTCCCCAAAAACCATCTACCCGGTCATTCAAGGGGCGTGATTTTTCCCGGGCGTTTTGATATTTTGTCCGATGGGGCGTTCGCTAGTTATAGCCAAAATGAGTCTTTTGGTTTTTCGGGAAATTTTGATATTTTTTGGATTTGACTAGGAAATTTGTGGACGCTTTAGAGGTTGCCGAGGGAGTTAGACATAGAAAACCCCTTTAAATTTTGAGTTAAATTTCCCAAAAAATTACCCCGGGTTTTATTCAAGGGGCTGATTTGCGCGGCGTTTCGCAATTTTCGTCCCATGAGTCGTTCGCGAGTTATAGCCCAAATGAGTCCCGGGATTTTTCGGAAATTTGACTATTTTAGGTTGACAGGAATTTGTGGACCCCG
>JAJKFJ010001793.1:0-10057 GCA_027382625.1 Tetmemena sp. SeJ-2015
CCGAGCTTCTTCCTTGTTCGCTGCCAAAGCCGCCCCCTAAATGGAGGGAGCTCCCTGGCTGCCAAATGCCAAATGCCCAGAGAGGCTATCACGCTGCCCAACATCCCCACGTTGCCTATGGCTCTGGCAGTTGAGAGCCAGATCAAGGTTATCTCTCAATCATAGCAAAATCACATCTAATCAAACAGGGTCGATCCAAGCCTCACCTCGTTATGGCGATTCTATTTAATACCCCGTCCGACTCCAGTCATCAATATCCTCGCCATCGACGAATAAACCCGTCCATGCGGGAAGCTAAGCGCATGGATGTGGGGGGGCTTTCAGATGACTCCTTGGTCCAGTGGCATCAAATTCTCCGCTGACTCACTCCGAGGTTTTGGAAAGAGAGGGTGTTAGGGCATTTAAAATTAGGCTATTCAGCGATCAATCAGAGTCTATTATACCACCTACTGAGCCGCAGATAATGACTAGAGGGTTCAATTTCAAATGCTTGCTTCGGTGGGATGTATGGCGTGGCCTCACTGGCGTGCTTGATATCGTGAGTTGCGGAAGATGGGAATTCATTTTATCGGCTCCATCTTTGATGGATAGGAGCCTCCAAAATATAATTTAATATCTACCTGCTTGTAGGTACAATTAAGCACTTAAAAATTAATAAACTTACTCCATCAAATCATTCTACTATTAGGGAGGCATCAGTAGGGAGGGCTAGCCCTCATCGTTCATCACGCATCTCTCGTGGAGTTGGAGTATCAGCTGCTTTTACCCGAGGAGATCGCCTACTTGGTCCTTTAGCTGGCCAATCTCATCCCTGACGCGCTTGTTCTCCTGCATGTATTGGGTCTTACGCTTCGAAGCAATAGGTATCTCCTTGATCTCCTCGACCACGAAGCTGACCCTCCCTTTCTAAACTACGGTAAAATTATACCACTATAGCTTTTACAACTAAAGGTGATCGAGTTCGAGAGAGCGCTGGCGAACTCTGGTTTCATCATTACCAATGAATTTTGGCTCCGATCCAGCCTCTCACGCCTCACCTGCTTCGCTTTCAGTATCATTTGGTTGATTCCATCTGTGTCGAGGGAGAGCAAGACGTCCGTGATCCAGGTGGAATCAATCTCACTGTGTTTGTTTGTACTTTAGGAGCGACACCTGACTCTGTGCGTAGTCCAGGAAGTCCTCGGCAGTTAGACCGTCAATCTGGGGCACAGCGGCGACGATCACTTGGCTGCGCTTCAAGTGCTATCACTGTTAAGAAGCAAACTTTACCTCCTTCTCTCCTGTGAGGATACTCCTAAAGAAGTAGATGTTGGAGCAGTTGATCTTCGGGAGGTAGGCGCCGCACTCTTGGGACAGGAAATCGTAGAGCTCCTTCTTGCTCCCTATCTTTTGCCTGACTTCGTTTACGTGAATTTGCGTGAGTTGTCTATCCATCGTTGCGTGATTTACTGGTGGAGAGGCTCTTTTGAGGTCGCCTTGAATTATAACCTATAATATTATTTAATATTGGAAATCGTACAAATACAAGTCTCTCCAATATGTAAGACCAGCGGCACTGGCTCGAATTCTCCCTTTAGTTTTCATTCTCCCCAGAGGAGAAATAATCCCTAGCCAATTTAGGTCTACTCCACATCAGAGGCGGTATCTTTAGACCACCCTTGAGGGCTTCATTGGAGGAATGTGAGCAGGAGCACCATCGAATTAACCAACTCGAGAAGACCTTGCGGCCATATCATAGTTGGCGAGGGGTCTGACCTTCTTAAAACCTTGCCCTGATTGATGCAGTCCACTCTCGGCAAGGAGACGGAGCGGGCAAGAGCTCGCCTGCATGGAAAGGCCTTCCCGATGTAGATCCTTGACCCTCGTCGTCAGCTCGAGTGCTCAGAGGCAGGAAACGCAGAGCTTGGCCTCCTCAATTCATCGTAGATAGCAGAGTTGCGGGCATTATCGCAGCAACTGCGGCCACAACCATCCCTGTTTGATGGGCCAGGAAGGAGCGAATCGCCCATTAGGTTGGGTGGGGAGAAGCAGGCCCTCACGCTCTGCGTGCCCTCAGTGCCATCTTGGATATCTAAGCGAGTAAGTTGAGGCCTCTATTTTTATCAGTGCTGAAGCCCGTCTTGTAGGTGCGGCGAGATCAAGTGAAGATCACGAGGATCAATCACCAGAGAGCGGAGCTGAGAGAGCGCATCAAGCATCTGCGTGAGAAGGAGCGCTGCTCGAAGAAATCTTGGGTAAGGGGTTTTGGGGCCAAACTCCCCGGCCCCAAATTACTTTTTCAAAGCAAGGACTGCGTAGACCAACGGACCAGCGCCTCCGCCCTAACGGGATAAAAAGGCAGTGACGCCTTGCTGATGCAAACTGTCAAGAGGAGACGGAGAAGGAGCTGATCGTCTCTGCTCTAGTCCTAATATAAGAGTTGTATGGCTTGCAAGGTCAGGGAGTCTCAATTCCCAGACTGAAGAGGATGAAGAAGAGCATTCTCGGGTTATCATACAAGAAGGTCTATACTCTGGACGTAAGGACAAACACTTCGGCGTGTCTACTTTAGCGGCAGCTCGCAGCATCTTATTTCATACGTGCTCTCAGCGAGCAGCGCCTCCTCATCAACATTGACGAGAGCTCTTTGAATACGCAGTCATACTAGCGCAAGGGGTGGAGCGTCTCTGGAACACGCTGCTATAGCGACAGTCTCCAGCGTGTATATGGTTTGAGTTTGGTAGCTGCCTCGTTCAGCGATGGGCGCCTGGCTTACGCCATCCACTCTGGCCGCAACAATTCGCTTTTGTCCTCGAACTGGTAGCATACCTGGACCAGGAGGGCCTCGATTGGAGAGCCACCACGAGCATCCTGCTGGATAACGCCACCTACCACCGTAGCCAGGAGACATTACGAGTCCTTCGCTTGCTCCAGCTCTCGACCATCTACCTCGGACCATACTAGTTCCAGCTGGCTCCTGTAGAGAAAATCTTCGCTGCGATCAAGAGGGATAGCGAGGCCAAGTAGCCTGCCAAGGGGAGGGAGTAGTTCGTGACCTGGATGCAGGAGCATATCGCAGCCCTTCCCTGGTGCTGGATCCCGGCTAGCTTCTTGAGCTGCCTCCCTTTCGCGCTGGAGGCCCTGGAGCTGCGCAGACTATGAGGGGCCTAGGTTCCGCCTCGCGACAGTGCTGCCAGCTATCGACTCAAGTGAATTTGATCATGCCATTCAAGCCTCAATTTATCCAGCACATACATACTATTCAATACTTCCCACACCAGAGAGCTAGAAGCCAGCCACAATGGTCGCTCTCTCGCAGTCGTTCAGCAATGCCTCACACCTCCAATGACTTGTAGGCAGACCTAAAGACAACGTATCGGTTCTCACGGGAGGACTGGCTATGGAGAATTGCACTCTTTCCGGCAGAGAACTAGACATTGTAGCCGAACCTCCGCCCCAGCCGCAGAAGTGGACCCTGCTCTCAAGGCCATATACCTGGAACGCCGCTCCATCCAGTTCCTTGCAATTGCTGAGGATGGTGACCTCTAGAGCGCCGGTGCCGAGTTTCTGCAACTGGAAACCCGCAATCGAAGCGATTGCTAGCCTTGCTCGAGGCATAAGGACTTGGAGCATCTTTATCTTATGGCGAGTCGCCAAGAAGCTAACTTTGCTACCGACTTGCTAGACTAGCTGCGTGGTAGCGTTTTAAGAGGGCCAGTTTGGCGATAGCAGCAAGGCTATCATTTAAGGCAGCTCAAATTATCCTGCAGCTTGCATGCATCACATTAGAAATAGTAAGCGTCTCACTCCTCAAGGCTTTATTTTAAGTACTGCTTCATCCTGACCACGAGGCTTACGATAGAGGACGAGCATGAAGTCTCTTGTGGCATCCCTTCTCTAGGGCCATATGATCCCACTTTGGATAGCAGGCTTGGGCAAGTGCGGCAGTCCTGGGTTGAGCCATTAGCGAATGCACTGCCTTGCACTTTGGGAGTAGAGCTCCCTTCAATCGAGGGACACACTCGGGGTTTTGATCAAAGTGATTGGACAGAGGTTGACCTTCTTCAGTATGGGCTCCTCCAGGCACATCGGATGTGAACCTTACGAAGAAGAGCTATGATCTTCCATGCGCTGCAGGGCGATGGAGGGAGCTTATTGATTCCCAATCTGGAGGCTGCTTCAGACTCTGGATCGGGAAGGTCTTTCACAGATGCTCTTCCAAATTGATCTTAAATGTCCACCTCCTGTCATGGCTGATTAGTGGCCCTCTAGCGATGTCGAGACCATTCTGACTGCCCCTGGGGATTGGCCTCCTTTGGCTAATACCTGCTTATAAATTGATTAAGAGAAATAAATGAAAGTGGAAATAAAAGCATCTGCAAGAGCTTTCCAAGCTCCAATAAGCTATCGAGAGCTGAGAAAGTCGATATTATCCGGTGGCGACTATGTAGGCCTTGAATTACTTGATCAAAGAGGATGGTCAGAGTGCTTGTTCCGATGCTCCCTTTTGGATTGATAGCGCTGACTAGAGCCCAGCTTCAGAGAAGAGTGTAAGGATTGAATCTCAGGAATTTATAATAGAAGGAAAGCTATCGCTACTGACTTTTAATGGCTAAATTGGTCCTGTTGCCGAATATTTAATCTGAGCTCTGAGCTATTTACAGGAATCTCTAATTAATTGTTCATTTCGCTGTTTTATCTTTATTTTAGTGACAGCATGACGGCACAAAGGACAGACTTTACTGTTTTAAAGTGATGCTCTGATGCAAGCCCTATGAAATATATGAGTTCGGCTGCAATCTTAAAATTTTTAAATTATCTTTAAATGCTTTTTATTAATCAAATCTTTATTGGATAAAATATTGAATTATCGTAATTAAAATAGATCTTTTTATTACTTCCAATCTCAGAGATCACTGTCAAGTTTATCATTAATCAGCAGGTACCATCAAACAAAGTTATAAAATATTAGTCTTAAAAATTTAGTATAAAAGCATGTTACAGTTATGCAAATCAATTCTAGATCAAACTGGCAGAGTTCTTGGGTGATCAGAGCATAAAGATTGGTGAGCTCTCAATACGTAAGTTTGAGTACAAGTAGCAGTAGTTCTCTCTGAGCTTCATTGCTGCTATCAGCTAAGACAATATAGTGAGCAGCTAGATCATAGAAGGAGTATTCAATGCGATTCTCTTTGAGAACTTCATCTACAAGACTCTGAAGAGCATTCGCAGTGACGAGAGTTCCTTGCACAAGAAGATCGTTCTTATTCTGGAGAATGCAGTCATTCATCGCTTCTAAGAGGTACTTGAAACAGCCAAGCGATTCAAAGTTGTAGTGCTCTTCAAAGCAGAGTACTCACCATGACTCAATCCTATCGAACAGCTCTTCGCATTTGTGATGCTGCAGCTTCGCTCACGCAAGATAGCTAGAAAGTAAGATTAAGATTATCACAACTAATTATGATTCATATTGTCTAGTATATTGTAGAGATGTCGCAGAAAGACCCACAAGAAATGTGAACAATCTCTTTGACTTCAAATATATATGTAGATTTCTAAAAGTAAACAGCCTAAGTTTAAGAGAGAAAGATAGAGATAGAGAGATATCCACAACAAATTTAGAGCTCTCTCTTAGAGTTTCATTGTTCGTTTTTATATAACGGTATATGTATAAATTTTTATAGCAAGCCCTTTTTGCTTGATATATCTTTTTCAAAATTTCTTCTTAATTTTGCTTACTCTACTAAATTTCATGAGTCTCTCTATATTATGAGCGAAAAAGTAAGTTTAGGTCAAGATCTAGCTGAAGGCAATGAGGAAAATTAATATCTATAAATTTCTCAATATAATTTAATTTTGATTTCAGCCTTAGTTCTTAATCTAGATATCCAGCAATTAAATATAAAAAAATTTTAATTTCTGATTTCAAAAATAATTTAATCTAATTAGACTATATTCTCTGGAATATTTCTTATAAGATCTGGAAAACTAGAAGTATCAATGATTTCAAGACAGATAGCACATTAAATACGCTTTTTCCTTTAGGTCTATTATTACTCTCCTTAATCTACTCTCTCATAATATGAAGCATTCCTTTAACTTTGATTCTGGTTATTATTTTTTTTTGAATTATTAGGATTATTTTACACCCTTTGAGTATTCTATTCTGTTTATGCTGGTGTATGAAAATCATTAGTAGGTTAATTAGGTGCTATTTATTGATTCCAAAAAAAATCTGAGCTATCTTGTGAACAATTTTCTATTAAGCATACCATTGGAATTACTAGAACTATTAGCAAAAACCAACTAAAACCTTTCAAAGCAAAAATTGTAAAAATATGAGCCATTAAAAAAATACTCATAGCTAAGCTGAAGAAGCTAAACCAATAGATTTCAACAGTGCCTTCACGTCTTAGACCCTCTTTTAATATAAATTAAAGTTTTAAGGATAAAAATAAGATATAATTAAAATGAATATTATGTTTTCATCTTTGTTTTTTTTAATTCTAGTTTTCGTTGACCTTTCTTCAGCTGCCGGCCATTTGTAGCATGTTAAGGCAGTCACAGTTGAAAACCAAGTTTAAATCAAAGTGGAATTTATTTGAAAAGCCGAAGTTAATTAAAATTAAACCGTTTAATTATTGTGTCACACACTAATTAAATAAAAAATTAACTTTCAGTGATTGGTACATTGGGTCAATTAAGGCGTAACCGGTTATAAAAATCACACTCTATTTGTACTAGTGTACTTGTGTGCTAATGAATTAAACAGACGACCCTCTATCATATGCTTACTATGGCTTACCGCTAAGTCTCGCAATCTCTCCTCTGTTACCTCAATCAATACCCCAAAATATAATAAGAAAGTGAAAATAAGTTGGGTATAATTAATTTCTTTATTAATATTGAAAAAATGGTATTGATTTCGTAAAATTCTTTATTAATCTAAACCTATTCATTGTCTGTTGTAAAGGAAAGGCCTTTACTCTAAGTCTAATTTCTTAAAAGACTGGCAGTTTTAATTGAACTTTAAAGTAATTTTAAGATAATTAAGATACTAAAGTTAATAATCACAGAGGCTCAAGGCTTTCATTCAATGCAAATTTAACTCTAAAGAAATATAATTTCTGAGATCTAGAAAAGTTTTTGAAAAAGTTTTTGATTGCTAAAAAATTTGAAAAAAAATAAAAATTTAAATTTAAAAAAATATTCTGAGTAAAGAAAATAAGGGGCCTGAGTCCCCCCCCGCACGGGGCCGACCGCACGTGCGGTACCAGAACCGCACGAGGGCCCCTCCGCACATATAAAATTTTTTTTGGAACCTCCATAAAACTACATATAACAATTACTCTAAGCCTTTTAAAATCTAGAACGTATGAAAATATTTTCAGAACTAATGTTATATCTTTTTTTAAAAAGTTAACTGAACTTTTTAGGGGGAAGGAAATCACCTCCCCCCTTTTTAAGGAAAACGCCAAAAATCGTCAATTTTGGCTGAAAAGACCAAAAAAGCCAAAAAATTAATTTTTTTGGCCTTCGAAATTTCCTTAGGGGCAAATTTCATTTTTTAAAATTTTTTTAAAATGATCTATTTTTTTTTTATTAGTCTAATTTTGATGAATTTTTATGTTTTTGGGGCTCCGTCTCCTTTAAATGATGATCACATTTTAACTCCCCATATATTTTTCTTCAAAAAAAGTGAGCCTAAAAAAATTATGATAAAAAAAAGTTTTGGAATAGTTCTGCAATTAAATTTTCCCAAAAATTTAAATGCTATTATCAAAATCGTAAATAAAGCATGCTATCTTTTATAAAAAAGAAAAATTAAAAAATTAAAAGCGACCGAAAAATTCTTGCCGAGTTCCTAAATCCAACCGAAAAGGGGTAAAATATGGATGAATCATATCCCAGCGAAAGCTCCAACCACAGCTATATGTCTATAGGTTCCTATGACTCCTGCAAAGGGAAAGTCTAGGAACTAGACTAAAACCATTAGATGGAAAGCTGAACAAACCCTAACAATATATTAAAAGCTTGAGAAAAAAATGAGTGATTAGGGCTGAACCCAGTCAAAACTCCCTATTAAAAACCAACTCCTAGAATACGTCTACTAGGAAACATGGAACTCACTTACAAAAGCCCAATAGTGAAATAAACGATGATCATGATAATTTCCCACGACAGAAGATTTGTCGAAAAGTTATAGTTGACAACGAAACCCAAACATACTTTTGGGTGCGCTATGGAAAAATTTCATTTTCACTAACATCAGTCTAAAATTCGGGAAAAGAGACAAATAAAAAATACAGAGACGCCCCCCATCCCAACAACTGGTACGAAAGTTTAAAAACAACCTCAACCAACCTAATACCCAAAAACGTCGAAACCCAAATAGAATACGACGAATCGATCAGGGAAGACCAAGGCCTTCAAGGACAACCCCAAGTCCCCACCTCTTCACACACCCCTAGGAAACCATCTTAGTAATAGATAACCACCCCCTAGTAAATAGGAGAAAAAAAACACGACAAAAAATCAGACTGACTATTAGATAGACACCCTTTCTAGCAATATAATTATAGGTAGGAATTTAATGAAAATTAGGAGATTGTTAAATTAAATCAAAATTAATGATCAATTTCCCATTAGTTAAAAATCAAAAATTTAAATATATAAATACGACTATCCAACTTTTTCCCTATTTTAAGAATTATTGACCTAAATCGTGATTTTCATAATAATATACCCTGGATCATTTATATTTATATCAATTCGGCGTGATTTTCAGAATAATCGAGCGATTCGGGTCAGATCGGGGTTGAAATCAAAATTGTGATATATAATAATTGATCTTGGACAAAATTTATAAAAAAGTAACTTAAATCTTAAAACTAAAATCAAAACTATGGCTTCGCCAATTTTCTTGGCCAACCTGGACTCTGAACTGCCGATTTCTAACTTTTTAGTACGATTTCAAACATTTTTGCCACCGTGGAACGTTTTTGGGGTTGAGTTCTGAACATTTTGAGCTAACTTGCGCCAAATTTTGGAGTTGAGTTCGCAAAAGTTTGGGTTTTTGGGGCTGCGGTCGCCGATTTTAACTTGAAACCCTGATTTTTTGCCCTTCAACTTAGCTTTACTTGAAACTTTCAAACTTTTTTTGAACTTGGCAAACGAATCTCAACTTTGGTTCCAACCTGGCAAAAACTTTGGAACTTGGGCAGATTTTGGGACTCTAGGGCAAAACTTTCAGAGTTCACCAACTTTGCTCCAACTTTTTTGGATTTCAAGGCAAAAGTTGTGGTTTCAGAACCGATTTTAGAGTTGAGCACTGACTTTGAACTTTCTTCCAACTTTGGGGAAAGAATCTCAACTTTTCTTGAAAAATGAGCTCAAATCCTGAAAAATCGAGTCAACTTGGCCTTCGCCAACGAAACGTTTCAAAGTTGGAAAATATTTTGAAGCTTTGCTTTGGTTCTTGTCTAACTTTTCAATTCTTGCCACCAACTCTGAAATTTCTGTGGCCCAACTCAAAGATTTGATTTTTCAGCGATAAAATTGTCCGTGTGGAGCTAAAAAAGTTAAGTTCACCAACTTAAATTCTAACTTCGGGTTTCAGAGTTTGAAACTTAGAATCCGAGTTGAAATCGGCTCTCACCAACTAAAATTTTCAGAGTTGGAAGCAGTTTTAGAACTTTGGTTTTGGGTTCGAGCAACAACTTAAGATTTCAGCCACCAACCTTAAAATTTCAGTGGCACAACTCAAAATTTTGTCCCTCAACATAAAATTCTATCCTCTAAGCCAAAAAAGTTGCCTCCACTGCCAAAAAGTTTGTTGTCGCTCAATTTTCGAAATAGTTGGCTGAACTTTGGAAAATTCTTGGGCCAACCTTGAAAATTATTGGTTTGAAGTTAGAAAAGTTAGGGCCAGCAACAAAGTTTTAAGCTTCAGTCCCAGATTTTGAAACTTGAAATCGATTTCATCTCAAACGAAACCAAATCTCAAAGTTTGCATCCACTTTTTGATTGGAAACGACCCAAAGTTTTCTAAACTCGAGCTCAGACATTAAAATTAGCA
>JAJKFJ010001804.1:0-14828 GCA_027382625.1 Tetmemena sp. SeJ-2015
GGGGTGGGGGTTTTAGGCCCCTCTTTGGGTTTTTAAAAGATTTTGGGGGGGGAAAATTTTCTATTTTTTTTTTATTAATTGGGTGGGTTAAAAGAAAAGGTTTTTTTTTTTTATAGGGTTCCCCCCCCCCAAAGGGGGGGGGGGGAAAATTTTTTTTTTGGGGGGGGGAAAATTTTTTGGGTTTTGGGGGAATTTTTTTGGGGGGGTTTTAAGGTTTATTCCCGGGGTTTTTTAGGTTTGGGGGGGTTTTTTTTTTTTTTTTTTTTTTTTTTAAGGGCCTAAAAACCCGGGGGGTTTTTTTCTTTAAAGGGCCCGGGGGATTTTTGGTTTTAGGGGTTTTATTTTTTTTGGTTTGGCAAATTTTTTAAATTTTTTTTAAATTTTAAAAAGGGCCCCAAAATTTGGGGGGGTTTTTTTTTTACTTTGGGGTTTTTTAGGGGCCCCCCCCCCCCCCCCCCCCCCCCCCCCCCCCCCCCCCCCCCCCCCCCCCCCCCCCCCCCCCCCCCCCCCCCCCCCCCCCCCCCCCCCCCCCCCCCCCCCCCCCCCCCCCCCCCCCCCCCCCCCCCCCCCCCCCCCCGGGGGGGGGGGGGGGGGGGGGGGGGGGGGGGGGGGGGGGGGGGGGGGGGGGGGGGGGGGGGGGGGGGGGGGGGGGGGGGGGGGGGGGGGGGGGGGGGGGGGGGGGGGGGGGGGGGGGGGGGGGGGGGGGGGGGGGGGGGGGGGGGGGGGGGGGGGGGGGGGGGGGGGGGGGGGGGGGGGCGCTGAATCGAGCGGCGGTGGGGATTTTTGATGCGATACTCGTTCGTGAGTTATAGTCAAATGAGTTTGGGTTTTTAGGGAAATTTAGTCTATTTTTGTTTTTTATTAGGAATTTGAGGCTCCCCAGAGGTACCTAAAAGGATAGAGGGAGGTCTTTGTAAAATTTTTCTTTACTATGGGCTTCCACCAACCATCTACCCGGGTCATTCAAGTGGCGCTGAATCGAGCGGCGGTGGGGGATTTTTGATGCGATCACTCGTTCGTGAGTTATATTCAAAATGAGTTTGGGCTTTTTAAGGGAAATTTAGTCTATTTTTTTGTTTTTTATTAGGAAATTGAGTCCCCAGAGGTACCTAAAGGATAGAGGGAGGTCTTTGTTATAATTTTTCTTTACTATGGGCTTCAACCAACCATCTACCCGGGTCATTCAAGGGCTGAATCGAGCGGCGGTGGGAGATTTTTGATGCGATCACTCGTTCGTGTAGTTTTAGTCAAAATGAGTTTGGGCTGTTTAAGGGAAAATTTAGTCTATTTTGTTTTTTATTAGGAATTTGAGGCTCCCCAGAGGTAACTAAAAGGATAGAGGGAGGTTTTTGTATAATTTTTCTTTACTATGGGCTTCCACAATATACTACCGGGTCATTCAAGGCGGCGTGAAATGAGCGGCGGTGCGGGGATTTTTTTGTTTGAATTGCCGGGAAAAAATTTCCCCATCGTTCGTGAGAGTTATAGTCAAAAATGAGTTTGGGGGCTTTTTTAAGCGGAAATTTAGTCTATTTTTTGTTTTTTATTAGGATATTTAGAGGGCCTCCCGAGGTACCTAAAAGGATAGAGGAGGTCTTTGTATAATTTTTCATTACTATGGGCTTCCACCAACCATCTACCCGGGTTAATTTCAGGAGGCGTGATGAGCGGCGGTTGGGGGATTTTTTGATGCGATCACTCGTTCGTGAGTTATCTAAAATGAGTTTGGGCTTTTTAAGGAAATTTAGTCTATTTTTGTTTTTTATTAGGAATTTGAGGCTCCCCAAGGTCTAAAAGATTAGAGGGAGGTCTTTTGTTATTTTTCTTTACTTGGCTTCCACCACCATCTAGCCGGGTCATATCAGGGGCGTGAATGAGTCGGTTCGGTGGGGGATTTTTGATGCGATCAACTCGTTCGTGAGTTATAGTCAAAATGAATTTTTTGGGTTTTTTAGGGAAATTTAGTCTATTTTTGTTTTTATTAGGAATTTGAGCTCCCCAGAGGTACTTAAAAGGATAGAGGGAGGTTCTTTTTGTATATTTCTTTACTATGAGAGATAATATAGATTAAAACACGGAAGTCATTCAACGGGAGCGCTGACTCGTAGTTGGCGGTGGGAGATATATATATAGATAGGCGATCAAAACTCGTTACGTGAGTTATAAGTCAAATGAGTTTTGGGCTTTTTAAGGGAAATTTTAGACTATTTTTGTTTTTTTTAGGAATTTGAGCTCGCCCAGAGGTTCATACAGGATGAGGGAGGTCTTTAGATATATATATATTCTTTAATATCTATGGGTTATATATATACCGAACATAAAGAGTGGATTCAAAAAGAGAGAGACTGAATCGAGCGGCGCGGTGGGGAGATATCTTTTGATGCGCGATCACATAGTATAGATAGAGATATATAAGTCAATAATGAGTTTTGGCGCTTTTTAAGGGAATTTAGTCTATTTTTTGTTTTTTATTAGGAATTTTGAGGCTCCCAGAGGTACCTAGGATGAGGGAGGTTTTGTATAATTTTTTCTTTATATGGGCTTCCCACCATCTTACACGCGGGTTCATTCAAGGGGCGCTGAATCGAGCGGCGGTGGGGTATTTTTGATGCGATCCACTCGTTCGTGAGATATAGTCAAAATGAGTTTGGGCTTTTTAAGGAAATTTAGTCTATTTTTGTTTTTTTTTAGAGGAATTTGAGGCTCCTCAGAGGTACTTAAAAGGATATAGAGGGAGGTTTTGTATAATTATTATCTTACTATGGGCTTACCACCACCATCTACCGGCGTCATTCAAGGGCGCTGAAATCGAGGCGGCGGTGGGGGGATTTTTTTGATGCGATAGATCGTTCGTGAGTTTGTCATGAGTTGTGGGGCTTTTTCAGGGGAAATTTAGTCTATTTTGTTTTTTATTAGGAATTTGACCCCAGAGGTACCTAATAGGATAGAGGGAGGTCTTTGTATAATTTTTCTTTACTATGGGCTTCCACCAACCATTCTACCCGGGTCATTCAAGGGGCGCTGAATCGAGCGCGGTGGGGGATTTTTGATGCGATCACTCGTTCGTGAGTTATAGTCAAATGAGTTTGGGCTTTTTAAGGGAAATTTAGTTATTTTTGTTTTTATTAGGAATTTGAGGCTCCCAGAGGTACCTAAAGGATAGAGGGAGGTTTTTGTATAATTTTATCTTTATATGGGATTTCACAAGCATCTGCCCGGTGCCATTCAACCCCCGGGGCGCTATCCGAGCGGCGGGTGGGGGATTTTTTATGCGATCACTCGTTGTGAGTTATAGTCAAATGAGTTTTGGGTTTTTGAGGGAATTTAGTCTAATTTTTTGTTTTTTTATTTAGGAATTTGAGGCTCCCCGAGGTTACTAAAGGGATAGAGGAAGGTCTTTGTATAATTTTTTCTTTACTAGCTTCCCCCAACCATCTACCCGGGTCATTCAGGGGGCGCTGAATCGAGCGGCGGTGGGGGGATTTTTGATGCGATCACTCGTTCGTGAGTTATAGTCCAAAATGAGTTTTGGGCTTTTTAAGGGAAACTTTAGTCTATTTTTGTTTTTTTATTAGGAATTTGAGGCTCAGAGGTACATAAAAGGATAGAGGGAGGTCTTTGTATAATTTTTCTTTACTATGGTTCCACAACCTTGCCTACCGGGTCATTCACGGTGGCGGCTGATCGAGCGGCGGTGGTGGGATGTTTTGATGCGATCATCGTTCGTGAGTTATAGTGCACATGAGTTTGGTTTCTTAAGGGAAATTTAGTTATTTTTGTTTTTTTATTAGGAATTTGAGGCTCCGAGGTACATAAAGGATAGAGGGAGGTTCTTTGTATAATTTTTCCTTTATACTTTATGGGCCTTCACACCCAACCATCGTAAACGCGGGTCTCATGTCAAGGGGTCGTGAATGAGCGGCGGTGGGCAGGATTTTGATGGATCATCGTTCGTGAGTTATAGTTCAAAATGAGTTTTGGGGCTTTTTAGGGAAATGTTAGTCTATTTTTGTTTTTATTAGGAATTTGAGGGTCCCCAGAGCTAAAAGGATAGAGGAGGTCTTTGTATATTTTCTTTCTGTTGGGTTCCAAGACGCTTACCCGGGTATTCAAGGAGGCGCTGTAATCGAACCGGCGGTGGGGGATTTTCGATGCGATCACTCGTTCGTGAGTTAAAGTCAAAATGAGTTTGGGCTTTTTAAGGGAATTTAGTTATTTTTGTTTTTTAATTAGGATTTGAGGTCCCAGAGGTACATAAAGGATCTGGCGCCGAGTCTTTGTATAACTTTTATTTTATATGGGCTTACAACCAACATCTAACCGGGTCATTCATGGCGCTGAATCGAAGCGGCGGTGAGGGGATTTTTTGATGCGATCAATCGTTCGTGAGTTATAGTCAAAATGAGTATTGGGTTTTTGAGGGAAAAATTTAGACTATTTTGTTTTTTATTAGGAATTTGAGGCTCCCAGAGGTACTTTAAAAGGATAAAGACGTCTTTGTATACCCCTTTTCTTTATAATGGGCTTTCCACCAACGCTCTCGCGGTCATTCAAGGGCGCTGATGCGGCGGCGGTGGGGATTTGATTGCGATCCACTCGTTCGTGATTATAGTCAAATGAGTTTTGGGTTTTTGTAGGGAAATTTTGCCTTTTTAAGGAAATTTAGTCTATTTTGTTTTTACTAGGAATTTGAGGCTCCCAGAGGTACTAAAAGGATAGAGGGAGTCTTTGTATAATTTTTCTTGACTATGGGCTTCCACCAACCCATCTACCCGGGTCATTCAAGGGCGCTGAATCGAGCGGACGGTGGGGATTTTTGATGCAACACTCGTTGTAGTTAATAGCAAGCATGAGCTTTGGGCTTTTTAAAGGAAATTTAGTCTAGTTTTGTTTTTTATTAGGAATTTGAGCTCCCCAAGGTACCTAAAGGATAGACGGGACGGTCCCTGTATGAATTTTTCTTTACTGATGGGGCTTCCACAACCATCTACCCGGTCATTCAAGGGGCGCTGAATTCGAGCGGCGGTGAGGGATCTTTATGCGATCACTCGTTCGTGAGTTATAATCAAAATGAGTTTGGGCTTTTTAGGGGAAATTTAGTCTATTTTTGTTTTTTAATTAGGAATTGAGGCTCCCCCCGAGTACTAAAAGGATAGAGGAGGTCTTTGTATAATTCTTTACTATGGGCTTCAACCAACCATCTACCCGGTCATTCAAGGGGCGCAAACGAGCGGCGGTGGGGGATTTTGATGCGATCACACTCGTTCGTGAGTTATAGTCAAAATGAGTTTGGGCTTTTTTATAGGGGAAATTTAGTCTATTTTTGTTTTTTATTAGGAATTTGAGGCTCCCAGAGGTACTAAAAGATAGAGGGAGGTCTTTTATAATTTTTCTTATATGGGCTTCCACCAACCAACTACCCGGGTCATTCAAGGGGCGCTGATCGAGCGGCGGTGGGGGATTTTTGATGCGATCACTCTTTCGTGAGTTATAGTCAAAATGAGTTTGGGCTTTTTAAGGGGAATTTAGGACTATTTTTTGTTTTTTATTAGAATTTGAGGCTCCCCAAGTACTAAAAGGATAGAGGGAGGTCATTGTATAATTTTTCTTTACTAGGGTTCTCACCAACACATCAGCCGGGTCATTCAAGGGGCGCTAAATCGAGCGGCGGTGGGGGATTTTTTGATGCGATCACTCGTTCGTGAGTTATGTCAAAAATGAGTTTGGGCTTTTTAAGGAAAATTTAGTTCTATTTTTGTTTTTTAATTAGGAATCTGAGGCCCGCCAGAAGGACATAAAGGATAGAGGGAGGTCTTTGTATAATTTTCTCTTTACTATGGGCTTCCACCCCCCATCTACCCGGCGTCATTCAAGGGGCCCTGAATCGAGCGGCGGTGGGGAAATTTTGATGCGATCACTCGTTCTTGAGTTATAGTCAAAATGAGTTTGGGCTAGATCGGAATCTATTTTTGTTTTTATTAGGAATTTGAGGCTCCGCAGAGGTACTAAAAGGATAGAGGGAGGTCTTTGTAAAATTTTTCTTACTATGGGCTTCCACCAACCATCTACCGGGGTCATCAAGGGCGCTGAATCGAGCGGGGTTGCCCATATTGGCGTCCGATCAGCCGTTCGCGATTATACGTCAAAATGATTGGGGCTTTTTAGGGAAATTTAGTCTAATTTTGTTTCTTATTAAGAATTGAGGCTCCCAGAGGTACCTAAAAGGATAGAGGAGGTCTTTGTATAATTTTTCTTTACTAATGGGCTTCCACCAACCATCTGCCCGGGTCATTCAAGCGAGGCGCTGTAATCGAGCGGCGGTGGGGATTTTTGATGCAATCACTCGTTCGTGAGTTATAGTCAAAATGAGTCTGGCTTTTAAGGGAAATTTATGTCTATTTTTGTTTTTATTGGAATTTGATGGCTCCCAGAGATAAAAGGATAGAGGGAGGCTCTTTGGTATACATTTTTCTTTTACTCATGGGCTTCCACCAACATCTACCCGGGTCATTCAAGGGGCGCTGAATCGAGCGCCGGTGGGGGATTTTTGATGCATGCGATCAATCGTTCGTGAGTTATAGTCAAATGAGTTTGGATTTTAAGGGAAATTTAGTCTAAGATCGGAATTTATTAGGATTTTGAGGCTCCCCAGAGGTACCTAAAAGGATAGAGGGGGGTCTTTGTGTATAATTTTTCTTTACTATGGGCTTCAACCATCTAGCCCGGTCATTCAAGGGGCGTGAATCGAGAGCGGCGGTGGGGATTTTTGATGCGATCACTCGTTCGTAAGTTATAGTCAACAAAATGAGTTTGGGCTTTTAAGGGAAATTTAGTCTATTTTTCGTTTTTATTAGGAATTTGAGGCTTCCCATGTGGTCCTAAAAGAATAGAGGGAGGTCTTTGTACTAATTTTTCTTACTATAGGGGTTCGACGTGTGCTCTTCCGATCTTCAAGGGGCGCTGAATCGAGCGGCGGTGGGGGATTTTTGATGCGATCACTCGTTCGCGAGTTATAGTCAAAATGAGTTGGGCTTTTTAAGGGAAATTTAGTCTATTTTTGTTTTTATTAGGAATTTGAGGAGCTCCCCAGAGGTACCTAAAAAGGATAGAGGGAGGTCTTTGTATAATTTTCTTTACTATGGGCTTCCACCATCTACCCGGGTCATTCAGGGGCGCTGAATCGAGCGGCGGTGGGGGATGTTTGATGCGACACTCGTTTGTGAGTTATAGTCAAAATGAGTTTGGGCTTTTTAAGGGAAATTTAGTTTATTTTTGTTTTTTATTAGGAATTTGATGCTCCCAGAGGTAACTAAAAGGATAGAGGGAGGTCTTTGTAAAATTTTTCTTTATGGGCTTCCACCAAACATCTACCCGGGTCATTCAAAGGGGGGCTGATTTGCGCGGCGTTTCGCATTTTTTGATGCGATCACTCGTTCGTAAGTTATAGTCAAAATGAGTTTGGGCTTTTTAAGGGAAATTTAGTCTATTTTTGTTTTTTATTAGGAATTTGAGGCTCCCCAGAGGTCCCTAAAAGGATAGAGGGAGGTCTTTGGATAATTTTTCTAGTAACAGCTCCCGACAACAATCTACCCGGGTCATTCAAGGGGGCTGAATCGAGCGGCGGTGGGATTTTTGATGGCGATCACTCGTTCGTGATTATAGTCAAAATGAGTTTTGGGCTTTTTAAGGGAATTTAGACTCTTTTTGTTTTTTATTAGGAATTGAGGCTCCCCAGAGAGACGTACCTAAAAGGATAGAGGGAGGTCTTTGTATAATTTTTCTTTTACTATGGGCTTCACAACATCTACCGGTCATTCAAGGGGCCGCTGAATCGATCAGGCGGGGGGGATTTTTTGATGCGATCATCGTTCGTGAGTTATAGTCAATATGAGTTTGGTTTTAAGGGAAAATTAGTCTATTTTTGTTTTTATTAGGAATTTGAGGCTCCCAGAGTACTAAAGGATAACCGAGGGAGTCTTTGTATAATTTTCTTTACTATGGCTTCCACAACGCAATCTACCCCGGTCATTCAAAGGGCGCTGAATCGAAGCGGCGGTGGGGGATTTTTGATGCGACATCACTCGTTCGTGAGTTATATTCAAAATGTTTGGGCTTTTTAAGGAAATTTAGTCTATTTGTTTTTTATTAGGAATTTGAAGCTCCCCAGAGGTACCTAAAAAGGATAGAGGGAGGTCTTGTATAATTTTTCTTTACTATGGGCTTTCACAACCATCTACCCGGTCATTCAAGGGGCGCTGAAACAGCGGCGGTGGGGATTGTTTGATGCGATCAAATCGTTGTGAGTTATAAGTCAAGAATGAAGTTTTGGGGCCTTTTTAAAGGGAAAATTTAGTCTATTTGTTTTTTATTAGGAATTGAGGCTCCCCAGCGGTACCTAAAAGGATAGAGGGAAGGTCTTTGTATAATTTTTCTTACTATGGCTCCACCAACCATCTACCCGGGTCATTCCAATGGGCGCTGAATCGAGCGGCGCTGTGGGGGATTTTTGATGCGATCAAGATCGTTCGTGAGTTATAGTCAAATGAGTTTGGCCTTTTTAAGGGAAATTTAGTCTATTTTTGTTTTTATTAGGAATTTGAGGCTCCCAGAGGTACCTAAAAATAGGGGGAGGTCTTTGTATAATTTTCTTTACTATCGGCTTCCACCAACCATCTACCCGGTCATTCAAGGGGTCGCCTAATGAGCGCGTGGGGGATTTTTGACTGCGATCAACTCGTTGTGAGTTATGTCACAATGAGTTTGGCTTTTTTTAAAGAAAATTTAGTCTATTTTGTTTTAATTAGGAATTTGAGGCTCCCCAGAGGTAACTAAAGGATAGAGGGAGGTCTTTGTATAATTTTTCTTACTATGGACTCCCAACAACCATCTACGGGTCATTCAAGGGGCGCTGAATCGAAGCGGCGGTGGGGATTTTTGATGCGATCACTCTTCGTGAGTTATGTCAAATGAGTTTGGGCTTTTTAAAGGAAATTTAGTCTATTTTGTTTTTATTAGGAATTTGAGGCTCCCAGAAAGGTACCTAAAAGGATAGAGGGAGTTCTTTGTATAATTTTTCTTTACTAATGGGGCTTCAACAACCATTACCCGGGTCATTCAAGGGGCGCTGAAATCGAGCGGCGGTGGGGATTTTTGATGCGATCACGTTCGTGAGTTATAGTCAAATGAGTTTGGGCTTTTTAAAGGAAATTTAGTCTATTTTTGTTTTTAAATTAGGAATTTGAGGCCCTCCAGAGGTACTAAAAGGATAGAGGAGGTCTCTTGTATAATTTTTTCTTTATATGGGCTTTCCACCAAACCATCTACCCCGGGTCTTCAAGGGGCGCTGAAATCGAGCGCCGGTGGGGGATTTTTGATGCGATCACTGGGTTCGTGAGTTATGTCAAAATGAGTTTGGCTTTTTTAAGGGAAATTTAGTCTATTTTTGTTTTATTAGGAATTTGAGGCTCCCCAGAGGTAACTTAAAAAGGATAGAGGGAGGTCTTTGTATAAATTTTCTTTACTTTGGGCTTCACCAACCATTCTACGGGTCATTCAAGGCGCGCTGATCGAGCGCGGTGGGGGATTTTTGAATGCGATCACTCGTTCGTGAGTTATATCAAAATGAGTTTTGGGCTTTTTAAGGGAAAATTTAATCTATTTTTGTTTTTTATTAGAATTTGAGGCTCCCCAGAGGTACTAAAAGGATAGAGGGAGGTCCTTGTATAATTTTTCTTTCTACAGCTCCCGACAACCATCTACCCCGGGTCATTCAAGGGGCGCTGAATCGAGCGGCGGTGGGGATTTTTGATGCGAATCACTCGTTCGTGAGTTATAGTCAAAATGACTTTTGGCCTTTTTAAGGGAAATTTAGTCTATTTTGTTTTTTATTAGAATTTGAGGCTCCCAGAGGTACCTAAAAGGAAGATCGGAAGTCTTTGTATAATTTTTCTTACTATGGGCTTCCACCAACCATCTACCCGGGTCATTCAAGGGGCGCTGAATCGAGCGGCTGTGTGGGGGATTTCTGATGCGATCACTCGTTCGTGAGTTATAGTCAAAATGAGTTTGGGCTTTTAAGGAAATTTAGTCTATTTTTTTTTTTATATAAGGAATTTGAGGCTCCCCAGAGGTACTTAAAAGGAGAGGGAGGTGTTTGTATAATTTTTCTTTACTACGGGCTCCTCCCAACAACCATCTACCCGGTCATTCAAGGGCCTGAATCGAGCGGCGGTGGGGATTTTTGATGCGATCACTCCGTTCGTGAGTTATAGTCAAAATGAGTTTGGGCTTTTTAAGGAAATTTAGGTCTAAATTTTTGTTTTTTGAATTAGGAAATTTGAAAAGGCTCCCAGAGGACTCTAAAAGGATTAGAGGGAGGTCTTTGTATAATTTTTCTTACTATGGACTTCCACCAACCATCTACCGGGTCATTCAAGGGGCGCTTGAATCGAGCGGCGGTGGGGATTTTTGATGCGATCACTCGTTCGTGAGTTATAGTCAAAATGAGTTTTGGGTTTTTGAGGGAAATTTAGTCTATTTTTGTTTTTTATTAGGAATTTGAGGCTCCCCAGAGGTACCTAAAAGGATAGAGGGAGGTCTTTGTATAATTTTTCTCTACAGCTCCCGACAACCATCTACCCCGGGTCATTCAAGGGGCGCTGAATCGAGCGGCGTGGGGGATTTTTGATGCGATCACTCGTTGTGAGTCTAATAGTCCAAAAATGAGTTTGGGCTTTTAAGGGAAATTTAGTCTATTTTTGTTTTTATTAGGAATTTGAGGCTCCCGAGAGGTACCTAAGGATAGAGGGAGGTCTTGTATAATTTTTCTTTACTATGGTCCACCAACCATCTACCGGGTCATTCAAGGGGCGCTGCATCGAGCGGCGGTGGGGGATTTTTGACATGCGATCACTCGTTCGTGAGTTATAGTCCAAAATGAGTTTGGGCTTTTTAAGCGAAAATTAGTCTATTTTTGTTTTTTATTAGGAATTGAGGCTCCCCACAGAGGTACCTAAAGGATAGAGGGAGGTCTTTGTATAATTTTTTCTTACTATGGGCTTCCACAACCCATCTACCCGGTTATTCAAGGGGCGCTGAATCGAAGCGGCCCGGTGGGGGATTTTTGATCGATTCACGTCGTTCGTCGAGTTATAAGTCATAACTGAGTTTTGGGCTTTTTTAAGGAAATTTAGCTATTTTTGTTTTTTATTAGGAAATTGAGGCTCCCAGAGGTACCTAAAAGGATAGAGGGAGGTCCTTGTATAATTTTTATTTACTATGGGCTTCCACCAACCTATCTACCCCGGGTCATTGCAAGGGGCGCTGAATCGAGCGCCGGTGGGGGATTTTTGATGCCATCACTCGTTCGTGAGATCTAAAATGAGTTTGGGCTTTTTAAAGGAAATTTAGGTCTAATTTTTGTTTTTTATTAATGGAATTTGCAGGCTCCCCAGAGGTACTAAAAGGATAGAGGAGGTCTTTGTATAATTTTCTTTAACTATGGGCTTCCACCAACCATCTACCCGGGTCATTCAAGGGGCGCTGAATCGAGCGGCGGTTGGGGGATTTTTGATGCGATAACTCGTTCGTGAGTTATAGTAAATGAGTTTGGGCTTTTTAAGGAAATTTAGTCTATTTTTGTTTTTAATTAGGAATTTTGAGGCTCCCCAGAGGTACCTAAAGGATAGAGGGAGTCTTGTAAATAATTTCTTTACTACTGGGCTCCACCAACATCTACCGGGTCATTCAAGGGGCTCTGAATCGAGCGGCGGTGGGGGATTTTTGATGCGATACTCGTTCGTGAGTTATAGTCAAAATGATTTTGGGCTTTTTAAGGGAAATTTAGTCTATTTGTTTTTTATAGGAATTATGAAGGCTTCCCAAGAGGTACCTAAAAGGATAGAGGGAGGTCTTTGTATAATTTTCTTTACTATTGGGCTTTCCACCAAACCATTACGCCGGGTCATTCAAGGGCCTGAATCGAGCGGCGGTGGGATTTGATGCGATCATTCGTTAGTAGTTATAGTCAAAAATGATTTGGGCTTTTTTCAAGGCTAATTTAGTCTATTTTTTGTTTTTTTTATTAGGAATTTTTTGAGGCTCCCCAAGAGGTACTAAAAGGATAGAGGGAGGTCCTCTTGTATAATTTTTCTTTACTATGGGCTTCCACAACCATCTACCGGGTCATTCAAGGGGCGCTGAATCGAGCGGCGTGGGGGATTTTTGATGCGAACACTCGTTCGTGAGTTATAGTCAAAATGAGTTTGGGCTTTTTAGGGGAAATTTAGTCTATTTTTTTTTTTTATTAGGAATTTGAGGCTCCCCATAGGTACCTAAAAGGATAGAGGGAGGTCTTGGTATAATTTTTCTTTACTATGGGTTCCACCAACCATCAACCCGGGTCATTCAAGGGGGCTTGAATCGAGCGGCGGTGGGGATTTTTTTGATGCGTCACTCGTTCGGGTTATTAGTCAAAATGAGTTTGGGGCTTTTTAAGGGGAAATTTATCTATTTTGTTTTTATTAGGAATTTGAGGCTCCCAAGAGGTACCTAAAAGGATAGAGGAGGTCTTTTTATAATTTTTCTTTACTATGGGCTTCAACACCATCTACCGGGTCATTCAAGGGGCGCTGCATCGAGCGGCCGGTGGGGGATTTTTGATGCGAACACTCGTTCGTGAGTTATAGCCAAAATGAGTTTGGGCTTTTAAGGGAATTTTAGTCTATTTTTGTTTTTTTATTTGGAATTTGAGGCTCCCCAGAGGTACTTAAAAGGATAGAGGGAGTCTTTGTATAATTTTTCTTTTCTATGGGCTTCCACCAACCATCTACCCGGGTCTTCAAGGGCGCTGAATCGAGCGGCGGTGGGGGATTTTTGAAGCGATAACTCGTTCGTGAGTTATAGTCAAAATGAGTTTGGGCTTAAGGGAAATTTAGTCTATTTGTGTTTTTATTAGAAATTTGAGGCTCCCCAGAGGAACCTAAAAGGATTAGAGGGAGTCTTTGTATAATTTTTTTCTTTACTAATGGCTTTCCACAACCATCCTACCCGGGTCCATTCAAGGGCGGCTGAATCGAGCGGGCGCGTTGGGGATTTTTTGTGCGATCACATCGTTCGTGATTAAGTCAAGAATGAAGTTTGGGCTTTTTAAGGAAATTTTAGTCTATTTTTGTTTTTATTAGGAATTGAGGCTCCCCAGAGGTACCTAAAAGGATAGAGGGAGTCTTTGTATAAATGATTCTTTACTATGGCTTCAACAACCATCCTAACCCGGTCAACTTCAGGGGCGAAATGAGCGGCGGGTGGGGGATTTTTGATCGCGATCATCGTTCGTGAGTTATAGTCCAAATGAGAGGTTGGGCTTTTTAAGGGAAATTTAGTCTTTTTTTTTTTTTTTTTATTAGGAATTTGAGGCTCCCAAGAGGACAACCTAAAAGAATAGAGGGAGTCTTTGTATAATTTTCTTTACTATGGGCTTCCACCAACCATCGATACCCGGGTCATTCAAGGCGCGCTGAATCGAGCGGCGGTGGGGATTTTTGATGCGATCACTCGTTCGTGAGTTATAGTCAAAATGAGTTTGGGCTTTTTAAGGGAAATTTAGTCTATTTTTGTTTTTTATTAGGAATTTGAGGCTCCCAGAGGGACCTAAAAGGATAGAGGGAGGTCTTTGTATAATTTTTCTTTACTATTTGGGGTTCCACCAACCATCTTTCCCGGGTCATTCAAGGGGCGCTGAATCGAGCGGCGGTGGGGGGTTTTTGATGCGATCACTCGTTCGTGAGTTATAGTCAAAATGAGTTTGGGCTTTTTAAGGGGAATTTAGTCTATTTTTGTTTTTTATTAGGATTGAGGCTCCCCAGAGGTACCTAAAAGGATAGAGGGAGGTCTTTTTTATAATTTTTCTTTACTATGGGCTTCCACCACCATCTACCCCGGGTTTATTCAAGGGGCGCTGAATCGAGCGGCGGTGGGGATTTTTGATGCGATCACTCGTTCGTGAGTTATAGTCAAAATGAGGGTTTTGGGGTTTTTAAGGGAAATTTAGTCTATTTTTTTTTTTTAGGAATTGAGGGTCCCCAAGGGACCCCCAAAAGATAAGGGAGGGCTTTGTATAATTTTTTTTACTATGGGCTTCACCAACCATCTACCCGGGTCATTCCCAAAGGGGGGCTGAACGACCCGGGGGTGGGGATTTTTTGAGCGATACTCGTTTGTGAGTTATAGTCAAAATGAGTTTTGGGGTTTTTAAGGGGAAATTTTGTCTTTTTTGTTTTTTTTTAGGAATTTGAGGCTCCCCCGAGGTACCTAAAAGGATAAGGGAGGGCTTTGTTTTTTTTTCTATGGGCTTCACCAACCATCTACCCCGGGGCATTCAAGGGGGGCTGAATCGAGCGGCGGGGGGATTTTATGCGATCACTCGTTTTGAGTTATATCAAAATGAGTTTGGGCTTTTTAAGGGAAATTTAGTCTATTTTTGTTTTTTTTGGAATTTGGGCTCCCCAGAGGTACCTAAAAAGGGTAGAGGGAGGTCTTTGATAATTTTTTCTTTACTATGGGTTTCCACCAACCATCTACCGGGGTCATTTAAGGGGCGCTGGGAAACGAGCGGGGGGGGGGGATTTTTGATCGATCACCGTTTGGAGTTATAGTCAAAATGGTTTGGGCTTTTTAAGGGAAAAATTTTGCATTTTTGTTTTTTATTAGGGAAATTTAGGCTCCCAGAGTACCAAAAGGATAGAGGGGGGTCTTTTGAAATTTTTTCTTTATATGGGCTTCCACCAAACCCTTTTCCCGGGTCATCAAAGGGGGGCTGAATCGACGGCTAT
>JAJKFJ010001807.1:0-11538 GCA_027382625.1 Tetmemena sp. SeJ-2015
TCTTGGCTTCCTATGATATTAAAGTGCTTGATTGTTCTGGCCTTTATGCTGGATTGCGGGGCCCAAATAAACAGACTTGAGTTTCTGCAGCTTTTTCAAATTTAAATTTTCAATTTAAAAACCGAGCAAGTAATATGGAAAAGTTCTTTCTTAGAGTTTTTGTTCAATTGTCATTTGGTAAACTTTGAAGTCTTCCTTATTACTCTCTATGACAATTCGAGATGTTTTGGAAGAAGAGACATTCAAATTCCAGAGGATCAGTACTGGGGTCTTTTTCAAAGCACTCTTTTAGGTCTAACATATTGTTTGTATGGTTTTAATATTCATGAGCACATGCAAAAAGATTTCTATCTTCATGAACTGAGTATCTCTGATCTACTCTAAAAGGGGTATGAGTTGAAGAAATTTATTAATGAGAGCAGCAAGCAATCTTCACATACCTTTTACAATAAAAAGTACAACTACCACACACACCATAGAGATTGCGATCTTCTCAAGTTATTAAAGCTGAAAGAGATAGATAAGAAGACATAGTAAATATCGTTTTCAAATTATTCAACTTTTATTAAGCAAGATGAAAAAATGGAGTCTCTGACTAATTATCCTTGGTATTTCAATCATTTTTCAAATAGAGTCATGAGAGGAATAGTACAGATTACTCAAGCTGCTCCAAAATTCAAGAAGTTCTACCTTGCTTAACAAGAAGATTCAATTGATAGATTTGTTCAAGAAAAAATGGAAGACTAAGAGTATAAGGAATAGTGTGAAATTCTAGAGCAAGCGATCGAAATGCAGGAGCATTTCCCCACAGGTGGTTAGCTGAAAAATAGATAAAGCATTTAGGATAATGCTATGGCTGTAGAAGAGAGCTCATAGCTCAACATGCAAACAGAAACCAGGTAGAAGATTGACCAGGAGCGTGAGGATGAAGAGGAAATTAAAACTCAAGGCTTAAGCAATCTTTAAATTGAAGAAGATTCGGTTATTCATCCAACTTATTTCAGCTTAAATGGAGCATATAATTCAGATAGACAGGTTCTTATCAATCTTCTCAAGTAACCCTGGAATAGTTATTTATATCAAGCTAACATAATGATTGATAATTGGAAGAGCATAATAAAGAATGATTATTTAAAAAGCTTCATTTAATTCTTTTCATTTCTTTTGAAAGGGGATCCAGAAATTAAATTTAAACATCCCCAAAATTTTTGGGGAAACCCCCCAATTTCAATTTTGGAAACTTAATTCATTTCCCGGGGGCCTTTAAAGAAAATTTATGAAAAAACCTTTAAACTTTTTATTTTGCCTTTCCAAATTTAACTTAAATTTTTTTGGAAAAAATAACCAAATTTTTTTAATTTAAAGATTGTTTAAAAACCTTGGGTTTTAATTTTCTTCCCTTTAACGTTTGGTAATCCAACCCTTTTCTTTTGATTTTTAAACCCTTTAGTTTTTTTCCCTTCATTTTTTTTTTTTTTTTTTCCTAAATGCTTTATCTATTTTTCAGCTAACCACCTGTGGGGAAATGCTCCTGCATTTCGATCGCTTGCTCTAAAATTTCACACTGTTCCTTATACTCTTAGTCTTCCATTTTTTCTTGAACAAATCTATCAATTGAATCTTCTTGTTAAGCAAGGTAGAAATTCTTGAATTTTGGAGCAGCTTGAGTAATCTGTACTATTCCTCTCATGACTCTATTTGAAAAATGATTGAAATACCAAGGATAATTAGTCAGAGACTCCATTTTTTCATCTTGCTTAATAAAAGTTGAATAATTTGAAAACGATATTTACTATGTCTTCTTATCTATCTCTTTCAGCTTTAATAACTTGAGAAGATCGCAATCTCTATGGTGTGTGTGGTAGTTGTACTTTTTATTGTAAAAGGTATGTGAAGATTGCTTGCTGCTCTCATTAATAAATTTCTTCAACTCATACCCCTTTTAGAGTAGATCAGAGATACTCAGTTCATGAAGATAGAAATCTTTTTGCATGTGCTCATGAATATTAAAACCATACAAACAATATGTTAGACCTAAAAGAGTGCTTTGAAAAAGACCCCAGTACTGATCCTCTGGAATTTGAATGTCTCTTCTTCCAAAACATCTCGAATTGTCATAGAGAGTAATAAGGAAGACTTCAAAGTTTACCAAATGACAATTGAACAAAAACTCTAAGAAAGAACTTTTCCATATTACTTGCTCGGTTTTTAAATTGAAAATTTAAATTTGAAAAAGCTGCAGAAACTCAAGTCTGTTTATTTCGCCACGCAATCCAGCATAAAAGCCAGAACAATCAAGCACTTTAATATCATAGGAAGCCAAGAAGTCGAAAGGCACATCCACACAGGTTGGGATAGAATTCTTTATCGATGGCTTCTTTTCAGGACTCTCATCAGTATCTGTGACGGACTCATACTCTTACTCACCGTAATCACTGACATTCTCAAGATCTAAAGGAAGATTTTTATCTTGATTTTGATGCTTACCTGATTTGGCTTGCTTCTTTTACTTGGCTGGCATCTTGCTCGCGGCCTCACGCTTTTCTGATAGCTTTTGTTTTCTCTTGCTCTGCTTAGTTTTCTTGTTGGCTTTCATGTTTTTAATTCAAACTTAACCTCACCTAGATAAAATAATATATTAATTATTAAATTTAAGATGATTCTAAAGAATAATGGAAATCAAAGCTAAGCAATAAGAGATATTTCTAAATAACCATCTGAAGCAGAACTAAAAGATTCACTCTCTTATAAATCTAATAGCAGCTAAAGCAAGGAATCTATTATCAGTAATAACTTTCTCAGCTCACTTGGCTAGTAGCAAATTAAGGCAAGCCATTTAAAATCTTAAGAGAAGTCTGTAATAAAATGGACTCAAGTAGTTTTAGGGAAGAATTTCCCTAGCTAGCCGAAGGCTGAGAAGATGATATATAATACTGACAGACTACTCAGCAATCGAGAGGTGCCACCTAATGTATTTCAGCTTCCAGATTGCCCAATCATTCGCCTACCTCTTGAGAGAGTAGAGAGCTATCTCAAAGACTTGGTGGATTTAAAAAGCCTAAGCTCTGATGATTAACTCTGCTATGGACTTGAATGGTACTTCTAAATTCTTAAATAGAAGCAATAGGCAGAGCCATCAGCAAGATAAGTTCAAGTAATATCACCTTTGAAAATGAAGTCAATAGATATTCTCTACGAGGAGATGATGCAATTCATTCAAATTGATGAGAGGAATTTTATTTATAATTTCTTTATTTTAAAAATTAAATTTTTAATAAAAAAAAATTTTTAATTTTTTTTCCCTTTCTTCTATTTATTTGAATTTGGAAAGCCTTTAACTCAATTTTTCCAAAAAAATTAAAAAATCTTCTTTTTAAAAAAATTTTTTTTTAAAATTAAATTTTAAGAAAATTAAATTTTTTAGAAAAACGACTTTATTTTTTTAAAAAAAAAAAATTTTAAAAAAATTTTTTTTTAAAGGGGAAAATATTTACCCAAATTTTATTTTAAAAATTTAAAAAAATTTATTTTGTTTTAAAAAAATTTCCTCCCAAAAATATTTTTCAAAACAAAGAACGCAAAAAAGTTAATAATTTTCAAATTAAAAAAAAAAATTTTAAATGGGAAAGAAAAAAAATTGGAAGAAAAAGGAAAATTGCCTTAAAAAATAAAAATTTGAATTAAAATTTTATTTAAAAGTTTTAAGAGCTTTTAACTAATTAATAATAAGGATGGAATTTTCAAAGGGGTTTTAAAAACCCCAAAAAATTTATTTAAATTTAAAATTAAGAAAAAAAGTTTGTTAAAAAAGGGGCCCCTTTTTAAAAAATTAAATTTCAAAATGAATTAATTAAAGAAATCCAAATAAAATTTTTTGTAAAAATAGAAAATGAAAAATTAAATTAAATTTCAATTTAAAAATTTACAATTTAATTCCGGAAATTTTTTAAGCCCAAATTAATATATACATACCGCGGCTGCTTATTCAAACTATGATCAACATATTAGACTTATATTCTACGATCTCACATAATACAAAGTTAGGGCTTTAAATATACCATAATATTGGAGGAATACAAAAGTTTTTCCCAAGTTATGGAAAATAAATAAGAGCGATTTCGCGAAATAACTCAAAATTATATAATTATTACCCAAATGCAAAACCCCAAAACTCTTCTTTTCTTGTTCAGAGTTTGAAAATATATCGCTAAATTGCTTGTACTTAGATATATCTATGTCTTAGGCATGCATGGCTTTCGCCTACAGAAAAAAATAGAGATATTGCATCACACGCGCTCATAGCGCAGAGTCTGCAGCCATTTCTTCATGCTCAGCTTCCAGATCTGTCTTATCTCTCTCTCAGTCATCGCACTCAGGATCTCTCCGACCTTTTTCACAAGCTGCAGCCTAAAAATTGAATTCAGATGTATATTACTTGTTCTGCACTTGCTGACCTTTCATGTGGCTCTTCACATGTGAGAACAGCGACTCACTGGATTCAGCCATGGGAGTATTCTGCATTGAAGAGAAGCACTGCTTTGAATTTCCTCACTGTCTCAAGCATCTCTGAGTATTTATGAATGACTGCGTTGTCCATCAGTAGCACTATCTTTTTGTCTTGCATCTCTTTGTCAGTGCGCACATAGCGCAGAGTCTGATAGATAAAGTTCTCAAAGAGCACTGAGTTGAAAGCGCCCTCAATGATCTAGCTGCTTATGATCCTATCTTAGCTGATGGCAGCAATGAAGCTGAGTGAAAACTGCTGCTACTTGTGTTCTTATTTCTTAATTGCAAGTTCTCTAGTCAGCTTGCCATATTTTCCCCCAGTGCTAAATCTATGTTGGCTCTCTCTTGTGAGATGGGAAGGTAGGCCACAGCAGGTATATCCTCAGGTATATTAGCTCTATATTCAGGTTCAAATCTCACTGAAGCTCCAATTTTTATGCTATTGCCTGCAAATTTATTAGCAGTTTCGCCTATATGGAATATTATAAATGGAGTCTTGCCTTACTTGAAGAAGAGAGCTTGAGCTTCCGTGGAGTAATCCTTTATGGAGCTGCCTCCTATACTCTTTGCGCATCCTCACTCAGCTTCCTTTTGCTAGAGTTCAGCCTTAGAGTAGCCATTGCAAGGGAGAAAGGTGTTAGGTTCAACTTAGCTTTAGTGGGAGTTGATCTTGTTGAGTTTGCTTTCTTTGCAGAGGAATCAATCTTAAGATCAAAGAACCTCTTTGAAATGCTTTACTGCTTTGTTTAGGAATCAGCAACCTCAGGGATTGGTGACAGTTCTCGCTTCAGGAGAGCTGCTCTTTTCATCGTTGGAGTCTATTCACCTGACGTTTGAGATTGGACTGGAGTCTATTTCTATAAGAATGAACAAAGAGGTATATACTCTGGCAGTATTAGGCTTAACTGAATTCTCTGAGAAGGCTTGAGAGGCGCTATCAGTATTAGATCTGGAAACTCTCTTTTGGAAACCATCTAAGCCAAACCTTTCCTGTGTCTTACTCTCCTCACTAATCTTTCTATAGCTTCCATATTAGATGCTTGATTCTTCTTATTCAAATCGAGTCCAAACTGAGTATGGACAAATTTAGCAAGTGGACAAATTAAGCAAGTGGACAATTTAAGCAAGTGGACTTTTTAAGCAAAGACTTAATGAGCAAAATGGACAAATTTAGCAAAATTGCTACTTACCTAAAGCTTGTTTTTGAATTAGCAGAACTCTTAGCCTCTTCTTCTATCGCACTTGCTCTGTTATGAACCCACTCTTCTCTTAGCTTTTCAAGAGATTTGAGCAGTGCAGCTTGATTGAAACTCCATTGCTTGTCTGGCAAGTAATCTGAGCGAAAGTTGCTCTCATCAACAGAGATAATTATAGCTCCTTCAAGAAAGAACTACGCTAGAAGTCTTGATATCCATTGCCTTTTCTCATTGAAAGTGGGATCTCTATACTTTGGATTAGCCTGAGAAGACCTCCCGAACTTTAAGTTAAATGATTCTCTTAGGATTCTGTTGAGGGATGAGATGCTAGGAATTTTCAGAGACGCAAACTAGGATCCTGACCTTTAAATAGTCTCAAGCTCTCCTTTAAGTTTTGCCACTGTTAGTCTATAAATGCCAATCTTATCGAGGGCAAGACATATTGCTTCTAAAACTTAAGGGTCTTTGCGTTTGCTCTTGGCCCCTATTCGCTGCTTTGCTATTCTTCCAGTGCAAATGTCGGCTACCTTTTGCTTATATTAGGCCACAGTTCTATAGACATGTATTCTGCTTAAGTTCAAGTTCCTAGCTATATTTCATGGCTTCATTCTTTCTACCTTATATTTCTCAATAATCTCCTCTTCTTTATCCTTTATCTTAGCTTTTCTTCTGTTCATATTGGTAGAGCAGGCCTTAGACTTACTCTATCAATGTTCTGAGTAGTAGATATGGTTCTCCTCTCATCAATTTGAATGAAATTTCATCATCTCCTCGTAGAGAATATCTATTGACTTCATTTTCAAAGGTGATATTACTTGAACTTATCTTGCTGATGGCTCTGCCTATTGCTTCTTTTAAGAATTTAGAAGTACCATTCAAGTCCATAGCAGAGTTAATCATCAGAGCTTAGGCTTTTTAAATCCACCAAGTCTTTGAGATAGCTCTCTACTCTCTCAAGAGGTAAGGGGAATGATTGGGCAATCTGGAAGCTGAAATACATTAGGTGGGACCTTTTCGGTTCCAAAAATTTGTCAGTAATTTTAATCACTTTTCGCCTTCGGTTGAGGGAAATTCTTCAAGAGATGGGACTCATTTGCAAGTGGACTCTTAGAGCAATGAGACTCTTTAGCATAAGGGAAGATGTGTGCGGATAGAGTGGACTCTTTTAGCATAAAGAACAGGATTTACAAGAGCGGACCTCTTTAGCAATGGAGTGGACCCGTTTAGCAAGTGTGTTACTCTGTTAGCAAAATGTATATCATTTTAGCAAGTCTGGATATCTTTTAGAAATGAAGGGACCCTATTTGCAAGATGTGAGCACCCTTTTTTAGCAGAATGGATCTTCAATGATGTGTGGACCTTATAGCAAGAGTGGAGCTCTTTTTCAAGGACAAATTTAGTATGATTTGGGGGGATAACTTCTTTGGGTTGAGGCATAATGAGAGTGTGTGTTGTGGTGGGGGGCGGAGTGGCCCTTTTAGCAAGAGTGGACCTCATTTGCTCAAGATGTGTGTTGGACAATTTAGCAGTGAATGGCTCATTATGCAATAAGAATACTTTTAAGTTAGTTTATAATATTTGTAAGCTTCCACTCTCAAATTTATTTGCTCAGGGTCAGAAAATCTTTGTTCAACTATGAACACACTTTGTATAACTTTATGTCTATAAGGACAATGCTTGGTCTTTTAAGTAAAAACAGAGTGTAGGTTACTTTTATTAGTGCCTCTTCATAATTTAATACACTTATAATTTATGTATTTAGATCTAATTAAATTATTTTTAAAGGAAGAGCGATCTCAAGAATTCCAAGTATTTAATAAGACTTCTAAGTTGTAAAGAAGATTCTCCATTCTTCACACGAGAAGGCCTCTCATATAAGTAATGTCAGTTCCAGCTCAATAGTGAGTGACTCGTTTCTAAGTCTGATGGACCAGCAGATAATTAAACCAAGCAATATAAGATCTCAAGAGAAGTCTGTGATAAGATGGACTCATGTTGTGCTAGGCAAGAAGTTTCCTCTCAATCCGAAGGCAGAAAAGCTGACTTATATTACTGACAAATTGCTTGGTAACCGAGAAGTCCCACCTAATGTATTTCAGCTTCCAGATTGCCCAATCATTCGCCTACCTCTTGAGAGAGTAGAGAGCTATCTCAAAGACTTAGTGGATTTAAAAAGCCTAAGCTCTGATGATTAACTCTGCTATGGACTTGAATGGTACTTCTAAATTCTTAAACAGAAGCAATAGGAAGAGCCATCAGCAAGATAAGTTCAAGTAGTATCACCTTTGAAAATGAAGTCAATAGATATTCTCTACGAGGAGATGATGCAATTCATTCAAATTGATGAGAGGAGAACCATATCTACTACTCAGAACATTGATAGAGTAAGTCTAAGGCCTGCTCTACCAATATAGAACAGAAGAAAAGCTAAGATAAAGGATAAAGAAGAGGAGATTATTGAGAAATATAAGGTAGAAAGAATGAAGCCATGAAATATAGCTAGGAACTTGAACTTAAGCAGAATACATGTCTATAGAACTGTGGCCTAATATAAGCAAAAGGTAGCCGACATTTGCACTGGAAGAATAGCAAAGCAGCGAATAGGGGCCAAGAGCAAACGCAAAGACCCTTAAGTTTTAGAAGCAATATGTTTTTGCCCTCGATAAGATAGCATCTTAAGACTTAACGTGGCAAACTTTAAAGAGATCTTAGACTATTTAAAGGAGGATCTAGTTTGGTCTTCCCGGATGAAATTTCCTAGCATTCGTCATCCCTCAACAGAATCTAAGATAATATTTATACCTTAAAGATTCGGAGGTTTTCTCAGTGCTATATATATTCCAAGTTATAGCAGACCATCTTTCATGAGAATAGCATAGGATATCAAGAACTTCTTACGTTAGTTCTTTTTCATATGTCAAGAGCTATATTATTCTCTGTGATGAGAGAACTTTTCGCTCAGATTACTTTGCCGACAAGCTAATGGAGTTTCAATCTAAGCTGACAGCTCGCTTCAATTCCTCTGAAAGCTGAGAGAGAATAGATTCACTACCTAGAGCAAGTGCGATAAGATAGAGCTAAGAGTTTCTCACTTCTAAAACAGCTTTAGGTAAGTAGTCAATTTTGCTAAATCTTGTCCATTTTGTCGACATTAAGTCTCTTGCTTAACTTCTTGCCTATATTGATCACTTGGCTTGCAATTGTCCATCTTGCTTAAATTTTGCTCTCTCCTGTTGACGCGATTGAATAAGAAGTTAATCTAGCATCTTAATTTATCATGTGTAAGCTTTAGAGAATAGTGAGGAGTAGTAGAACCACAGGAACGGTTTGTGCTATGATTAGTTTCCAAAAAGAGATTTCCAGATCTAATACTGTTAGCCTTCTCAAGCTCTTCTCAGAGAATATTCAGTTAAGCCTATCTAGCCAAGTATATACCTCCCTTTATGTCTATTTCTTAGAAAATAGACTTCTAGTCCAATACTACAACATCATCGGGTGAAGTAGAACTCACAATTCGATGAAAAGAGCAGCCATCTCCTGAAGCGAGAAACTGTCACCAATCCTCACCTTCCTTAACTGAGCATTGTTTGCTGAATTCCTAAAACAAAGCAGTAAAGCATTCCAAATAGTAGGTTCTTTGATCTTAAGATTGATTCCTCTGCAAAGAAAGCAAACTCAACAAGAGATCAAAGAACCTCTTTGAAATGCTTTACTGCTTTGTTTAGAATCTAGCAACCTTAAGTGGGTATAGGTGACACTTCTCGCTTCCCAAGGGAGAGCTTGCTCTTTTTCATCGTTGATTATTCACTTGTATGGTTTGTAGATTGGAAATGAGTCTAGGGGGTGTTTCTTTATAGGAATGATACAATAGAGGTTTACTCTGGCTTAGTTTTATGCTTTAATCTGATCCTGATAAAGCTTTGAGAATGCTTGCTATGCAGTTATTAGACTCTGGAAACTCTGTCTTTTTCGGAACAACTATCAAGCCTAACCTTTCCTGTGTCTTATCTCCTCACTAATTTTTTCTATAGCTTCATATAGCATGTATTGATCTTCTTTTTCATAATCGTTCCAACTGAGTCATGAATTAGCAAGGCAAATTTGCAAGTGTGAACTAATTATAAGCAAAGTAGACCTTTTATAAGCAGAAGGGACTTATGATCAAATATGGACCAAATTTAGCAAAATTGTCTTACTTATCTTAAGCTATGTTTTAGAATTAGTAGAACTTGCTCTTCTATGCGCACCTTGCTCTCTTGTTATGAATCTTCTTCTCTCAGCCTTTTTCAGAAATTGTAGTATTGCGCTTGCATATTGAAATTCCTCATTTGCTGTTGAGCAAGTATCTGAAAAAAAGCTGAAAAGTTTGCTTCTCTAACAGATATGTTAATTATAGCACCTTTCAAGAAGAATACTACTAGAGTTTTGTAATATTCCATTGCTTTTCTCATTGATATATGGGCTCTATACTTTTGGATATACCTGAGAAGATTCCTCCAACTTAGTTAAAGGATCTTTTAGGATTCTGTTGAGGGATGAGATGCTAGGAATTTTCAGAGACGCAAACTAGGATCCTGACCTTTATATATCTCAAGCTCTCCTTTAAGTTTTGCCACTGTTAGTCTAAAAATTTTCCAATCTTACCCGAGGGCAAGACATATTGCTTCTAAAATTTTGGGGTTTTGCGTTTGCTTTTGGCCCCTATTCGCTGTTTTGCTATTTTTCCAGTCCCAAATTTTCGGCTACCTTTTGTTATATTGGCCCATTTTTTCTTATAACATGTATTTGCTTAAGTTCAATTTTTCCTAGCTTTATTTCTTTGGCTTCATTTTTTCTCCCTTTTATATTTCTAATAATCTCCTCTTTTTATCCTTTATCTTAGTTTTCTTCTGTTCTTTTTATTTTTAGAGCAGGCCTTTGATTACTTACAATTTTTCTGATTTAGAAATTTATGGTTCCCCTTTCTTTTCCAATTTAAAATAAATTTTCATTTCCCCTCTTTAGAGAATTTTCTATTACTTCTTTTTCAAAGGTGTTTATTACTTGAACTTATTTCTGATGGCTCCCTATTGTTCTTTTTTAAGAATTTAAATACATTCAATTTCCATAGAAATAGTTAATCATCAGAGCTTGGCTTTTTAAAAACCACTAAGTCTTTGAGATAGCTCTCTACTCTCTCAAGAGGTAAGGGGAATGATTTTGGGGGTCTGGAAGCTAAAATACTTATGGGACCTTTTTCGGTTTTCCCAAACAATTTTTTTAGTAAAATAAGCAGGCTTTTCTGCCTTCGGATTGGGGGGAAAATTCTTGCCTTTGACAAATTTAGTTTCCTCTTATCACAACTTCTCTTGAGATCCTTTTTATTGCTTTGGGTTTTAATTTATCTTTCTGGTTTCCCTTTAGACCCTTTGAAACGATTTTACTCACTTTTTAGCTGGGAACTGGCATTACTTATTGAGAGGCCTTTCGTTTAAGATGGATCTTACTTTACAACTTTTTAAACTTTTAATCTTTTGGAAATCTTAGAGTCCCTCCTTTCCCTTTTAAAATAAAATTTAATTGATGCTAAGTAATAAATTTTAAAGTGTTTAATTATGGGGAGGCTAAAAAAAACTTAAACCCCTTTTTACTTGAAACCCCTTTGCATTTTTTCTAAGCATTAAAGTTATTCAATTTGTTCAAAGTTGACAAAAATTTTTGATCCCCGCATTTTAATTTGAGTGAAAAGCTTTCAAATTTTTTCCCCACTTCAAAAATTTTTTAAATTTCTAAAAGAGTCCATTCACTTGCTTTTAAAATTTTTTCCACCCTCTTGCTAAAATTTGGGGGCCCCTCT
>JAJKFJ010001809.1:0-14824 GCA_027382625.1 Tetmemena sp. SeJ-2015
TTCAGGACCCCAATAACCCCGGCTTGCAGATGTAGAGATGATGCCACGTGCGGAATCAACTCGGCACGAAAACGAGCCCAGATCTGAATTTGGACCTACCACAAATTTTTCAATTTTTGACATTTTTTGGACCAAAAATCACCATCGAGATTTTCGATTTTAACGCTCCAAATCGATAGATTAGTGTTGTTAACTAGACCTGAAAAATTTGGTTTTCACCTGCTTCACTCGATTACGGTCAAAAAATGGTATCAACGAGCAAGTACTTAAATGCTGCATTTTTCAATTTCGCATGCGCTTAGTGTATCTCTGCAGGCACTATTCAAGCGAGTGCTAATTTTATCGTTAATAGATTCAGGGAACCCCGAATTACCCCTGCTTGCAATGTAGAGATGATGCACGTGGGGGATCAACTCGGCACGACGGCAGCCAAAGCTGATTTGAGCTTCTTGAAATTTTCAATTTTTCACATTTTTTCGACCAAAAAATCACCATCGAGTTTTTCGATTTAACCGCTCCAATCGATAGATTAGGTGTTACCTAGACCTGAAAAATATGGTTTTCACCTGCGTTCACCGATTACGTTCAAAAAATGGGAATCAACGAGCAAGTACCTTAATGCAGCATTTTCAATTTTCGCATGCGCTGCATATCTCTGCAACTTATCAGGATTGCTAATTTTTGTCGAAATACGATTCAGGGACCCCGAATAACCCCGGCTTGCAGATGTAGAGATGAAGCACGTGCGGGATCAACTCGGCACGAAAACGAGGCCAAAGCTAATTTGGAACTACCACAAATTTTCAATTTTGACATTTTTTTGGACCAAAATCACCATCGAGATTTTCGATTAAACCGCTCCAAATCGATAGATTAGGTGTAACTAGACTGGAAAAATATGGTTTTCACCTGCTTTCACTCGATTACGGTCAAAAAATTGGTGGAATCAACGAGCAAGTACCTAAATGCTCATTTTCAATTTTCGCATGGCTGTATCTCTGCAGGCAACTTATCAGCGGATGCTAATTTTAGTTGAAAACGATTAGGGACCCGAATATTTACCGGCTTGCAGATGTAGAGATGATGCAGGTGCGGGATCAACTCGGAACGAAAACGAGCCCAAAGCTGAATTTTGGACTTACCACAAATTTTCAATTTTTTGACATTTTTTCGACCAAAATCACCATCGAGATTTTCGATTTAACCGCTCAAATCGATAGATTCTTCCGATCTTAGACCTGAAAAATATGGTTTTCACCTGCTTCACTCAATTAAGGTCAAAAAAATGGGATCAACGAGCAAGTACCTTAAATGCTGCATTTTAATTTTCGCATGCGCTGTATCTCTGCGTGTGCTCTTCCGATCTATTTTGTCGAAATACGATCAGGACCCCGAAATTAAATCCCCGGCTTGCAGATGTTATAAGATGATGCACGTGCGGGTATCAACTCGGCACGAAAACGAGGCCAAAGCTGAATTTGGACCCAACCACAAATTTTCAATTTTGACATTTTTTGATTGGACCAAAAATCACCATCGAGATTTTCGATTTAACCGCTCCAAATCGACAGATTAGGTGTTAACTAGACCTGAAAAATATGGTTTCACCTGCTTCACTCGATTACGGTCAAAAATGGATTCAACGAGCAAGTACCTTAAAGGCAGCATTTTCAATTTTCGCATGCGCGATTATGCGTCTTGCAGGACTTATCGCGAGTGCTAATTTTGTCGAAATACGATTCAGGAACCCCGAATAAACCCCGGCTTGCAGATGCTAGAGATGATGCACTGCGGGACAACTCGCACAAAACGAGCCAAAGCTGAATTTTGGACCTACCACAAATTTTCATCAATTTTGACATTTTTTGGACCAAAAATCAACCATCGAGATTTTCGATTAAACCGCTTCCAAACCGATAGATTAGGTGTTAACTCAGACCTGAAAAATATGGTTTCACCTGCTTCACTCGATTACGGTCAAAAAATGGGATCAACGAGCAAATACCTTAAATGCTGCATTTTTAATTTTCGCATGCGCTGTATCTCTGCAGGCGCTTATCAGCGAGTGCTAATTTTGTTGAAATACGATTCAGGACCCCGAATTAACCCAGGCTTGCAGATGTAGAGATGATGCAAGTGCGGATCAACTGGGCACGAAAACGAGCCCAAAAGCTGAATTGGACTACCAGAAATTTTCCATTTTGACATTTTTTCGACCAAAAGTCACCACGAGATTTTCGATTTTAACCGCTCAAGATCGATAGATTACGGTGTTAACTAGACTGGAAAAAATATGGTTCTTCCACCTTGCTATAACTCGATACGGTTCAAAAAAATGGGGATCAACGAGCATAGTACCTTAAATGCCTGCATTTTCAATTTTCGCCCTATGCGCATGCCTATCTCTGCAGCACTTATCAGCGAGTGCTAATTTTGTCGAAATACGATTCAGGGACCCCGAATTACCCCGGGTTGCAGATGTAGAGATGATGCACGTGCGGGATCAACTCGGCACGAAAACGAGCCCAAAACTGAATTTGGACCTACCACAAATTTTCAATTTTGACATTTTTTGGACCAAAAATCACCATCGAGTTTTTCGATTTAACCGCTCCAAATCGATAGATTAGGTGTTAACTAGACCTGAAAAAATATGGTTTTTACACCTTGCTTCAACTCGATACGGTTCAAAAAATGGGTAATCAACGAGCAGAGTACCTTAAATTGCCTGCATTTTCAATTTTCGCATGCGCTTTGTATCTCGTGCAGGCACTTATTCAGCGAGTTTGCTAATTTTATCGTAATACGGATTCAGGACCCGAATTTACCCCTGCTTGCGATTGTAGAATGATTGCACGTGCGGGATCAACTCGGCACGAAAACGAGCCCAAAGCTGAATTTGGAACTATGTTTGAAATTTTCAATTTTCACATTTTTTTTTGACCCAAAAATCACCAATCAATTTTCGATTTAACCGCTCCAAGTCGATAGATTAGGTGTTAACTAGACCTGAAAAATATCGTTTTCACCTGCTTCACTCGATTACGGTCAAAAAATGGATTCAACGAGCAAGTACCTTAAATGCTGCATTTTTAATTTGCATGCGCTGTTTCTCTGCAGGCACTTATCAGCGAGTTGCTAATTTGTGAATACGATTCAGGGACCGCCGAATTACCTTGCAAGATGTAGAGATGAATGCACGTGCGGGATCAACTCCGGACACGAAACTAGCCAAAGCTGAATTTGGACCTACCACAAATTTTCAATTTGACATTTTTTCGACCAAAAATCACCATCGAAATTTTTCGATTTAACCGCTCTAAATCGATAGATTAGGTTTTAACTAGACCTGAAAAATATGTTTTCACCTTGCTTCACCTCGATTACGTTCCAAAAAAATGGGGATCAACGAGCGAGGTGAGCGCGTGTGAGAAATGCTGCATTTTTAATTTTCGCATGCGCTGTATCTCTCTGCAAGCACTTATCAGCGAGTGCTAATTGTTCGAAATACGATTCAGGACCCCGAATTAACCCGGCTTGCAGATGTAGAGATGATGCATGTGCGGGATTCCGAGACTCTCGCGCCACAGTAACTCAGAGAGCCCAGATCCTCTTCAATTTAGGACCTAAACATACTCAAATCATTCCTTTTGACATTTTTATTGGAACTCAAGCAAATATCTTACTCACATCAGTAGTATTTTCGATATTTTATATCCGTCTCCAATTTTTATTCGATAGATAGATCTCTTCGTGATAGTGTGTTGGTCTCCGATCTCCTTTGTGTGGTAGGAATCAATCTGCTGCCTAACAATAAAAGCTATACGTGATATATACTCCCGTGTCATTCGATTTACAGAGATCAACTTTCATACATGTTGCTACCTAATTTCAATCAAACGAGTCAGCTTAGTACTCTAAAATGTCACCGTGAGCAATCTTTCAAATATTCGGCTATGCGCAGTTTGTTATGTCTCTGGAGCATGGCAATATCAGACGGAGTGCTAGAATTTCTGTTGTCACAGAGAAATAATCCTATTCTAGGGAACGCCCACGAATTTACCGCCGAGGCTTGCATATTGTATGAGATGATTGCTCCAGTGCCTCTCTGGGATACAACTCTTCGGTGCACAGCGTTGTGACAAACGAGAGAGTCTCAATAGCATTGCCTTACCTGTGATTATTTTTGCCGATAATTTACTTTTGCCTTATTATTTCGACTGGCAAACCTACGCCAAATTATTTCAATATTATATATTTTACATATTTTGAGACACTCAATAGAGATCACCATCGTAGTATTTTTTCTCTATAAACCGCGCAGCCAAATCGAATGAGTAATTGGTGTTAAGATTGGACCTTAAATTATTCTCGTTTCTCTCCTCAGGCTTCACTGCCGATTTGCGTGGTCAAAGACACTGGTGATCAACTAAGATCCTACTAGGTTACCTTAAATTGCTGCATTTTTTAACTTTTTCGCCCATGCTCGCTGTTATCTCTGCTCAAGGCACTTATCAAGCAGAGTGTGCCTATATTCTTCCGGTCACGGAAAATAACGTATTCAATATACGGGGGAAAGCGCAACTTTCCTCCCGCCCTCCTCGAGATTCGATGGGCTGAACAATAATCCTCCTCTGGCCATTGCAAAGATGTTATAACCTCGATTTGCTCACGAGTTGCTCAGGGGTAATCTACTCAGGAGCTCCGCGAAACAGAGCATGATTTGAAACACTTGAAATATCGGTAGCATTCCATTTGCTTAACTTAATTGTTTGATTAGAGTGAAGATAAGGTATTATTGCTGTTGTCTCGCTACCTCATAATTGATTTCTCGAATTCTACATTTTTTTTAACACTCAAAAAAATGCTACCAATCGCATGTATGTCTCTGCGACTATTTAACGCGCTTCGAAAACTCGATATTACGTGGTGTTTTAACTTTACGATCCTAATATTAGATATGGTTTTATTCATCTAAGCTGAGTCACCACTCGATTACGGTACAAAAAAAGTGTGGGTATCATACGTATGCAGAGTATACGTCCTTAAAGCTGCGTCTATCATTTTTTTCAATTTTCGCACTTGCAGGCTCGTGTCAATGATAGATTGATCTCTGCATCTGGCACTATATACAAAGCGATTTAGCTGATATTTTGTGCGCTGAAAATACGATTAATCAAGTGACACTCAGCACGAATGTGACCCGCCCTCTTGCAGATGTATACGATTAGTCACGAGTGCTGTGAATCAACTGTCCGACACAAACAAACAGCCCAAGAGGTGCCTCTGTAATTGGGAGCCTCCCAACAAAATTTGAAATTGTTTGCACATATTTTGGTCGACCAAAAATCAACCATCGAAGATTTTAGACTATTAATAACCAGCTCCAATCGATAGATTAGGTGTTACATAGACGCTGAAAATGGCTTTGTGTCAGCCAAGCTGCTCTGCCACTCCGATTTACTCTGCGATCATGCAAATATAATCGTTTTCTTATGGACTTCTATTTACGTGATCTATAGTCTCAAGTGACGTAATTACATATTTGCGCCTCTGCATATTATTTATATAGATTTCTATATATACGCTCTCATTGACTCGTCCCCCCTTATCCTCGGACATGGACACTCTTATTAAAGTACGTATGTAGTCTAATTATTATGTTCTCGTATACTACGTATGTCAGGAGCCCCGAATAACCTCGGCTTGCAGATGTAGTGAATGCCATTCGCATCAGTGCGGTGTTATCACTCTCTAGTCATCAGCAAATCGAGCCTCACATAAGACTGCATATTTGGTGATTCATACCAGCAAAATCTTTTCCATAAGTTGACTAAATTGTTTTTTGGATCACAAAGTCAAATCACCATCGTAGGTTTTTTGATATAATTCGGATTTAACTCGCTACAAAATCGTGATAGATTAGGTGTTAACTAGAGCCTGTAACAATTCAATATATAATAATGAGATTATCTCTTTAGCAAATGTGTTTTACACCCCTTTGTCATTCACCCGAATGACTGGGTTCAAAAAATGGGGTGATTAGAGGGAAAGGTTTTTAGTTATACTAATTCGCAAAGTACCATTAAATGGTTCCGTGTCACTTTATAGCAATATTTCACATGCGCTGGGTATCTCTGCAGGGCACTTTATCAGCGAGTGCTAATTTAGTCGAAATACGATTCAGGGACCCCGAATTACCCCGGGTTGAAGATGTAGAGATGATGCACGTGCGGGATCAATCGGCACGAAACGAGCCCAAGCTGATTTTGGAAACTACCAAAATTTTCAATATTTTACATTTTTCGACCAAAAGTCAACCATTCGAGATTTTCGATTAAACGCGCTCCAATCGATAGATGGTGTAACTAGACCTGAAAAATATGGTTTTACTTGCTTCACTCGATTACGGTCAAAAATGGCGATCAAACGAGCAAGTACTCTAAATGTGCTTTTTTCAATTTTCCGCATGCTCTGATCTCTGCAGGCACTTATCAGCGAGGGCTAATTTGTCGATATACGATTCAGGGACCCCGAATAACCCCGGCTTGCAGTTGTAGAGATGATGCACGTGCGGGATCAACGTTCGGCACGAAAACGAGCCAAAGCTGAATTGGACATGCTTGAATTTTTCAATTTTCACATTTTTTGACAAAAATCACCATCGAGATTTTTCGATTAACCGCTCCAAATCGATAGATTAGGTGTTAACTTAGACCTGAAAAATATGTTTTCACCTGCTTCACTCGATTTAGGTCAAAAATGAAATCAACGAGCAAGTACCTTAAATGCTTGCTGCATTTTCAATTCGCATGCGCTGTATCTCTGCAGGCACTTATCAGCGAGTGCTAATTTTGTCGAAATACGATTCAGTGAACCCCGAATTACCCCTGCTTGCAGATGTAGAGATATGCACGTGCGGATCAACTCTGACGAAAACGAGGCCCCAAAGCTGAATTTGACCTACCACAAATTTCAAATTTGACATTTTTTCGACAAAAATCACCATCGAAATTTTCGATTTAACCGCTCCATGGAATAGTATAGGGTTGTAACTAGACCTGAAAAATATGTTTTCACCTGCTTTCATCGATTACGGTCAAAAATTGGGATCAACGAGCAAGTACCTAAAATGCTGCATTTTCAATTTTCGCATGCGCTGAATCTCTGCAGGCACTTATCACGAGTGCTAATTTTGTCGAAATACGATTCAGGAACCCCGAATTACCCCGGGCTGCCAGATGTAGAGATGATGCACTTGCGGGATCAGTTCCGCACGAAAACGAGCCCAAAGCTGAATTGGACTTTACCACAAAATTCAATTTTGACATTTATTGGACCAAAATCACATTCGAGATTTCGATTTTAACCGCTCCAAATCGATAGATTAGGTGTTAAACTAGACCTGATAAATATGGTTTCACTCTGCTTCAACTCGATTACGGTCCAAAAAAATGGGCATTCAACGAGCAAGTTACCTTAAATGCTGCATTTCAATTTTCGCATTGCGCTGTATCTCTGCAGGCACTATCAGGAGTGCTAATTTTGTCGAAATACGATTCAGGGACCCCGATTACCCGGCTTGCAGATGTAGAAGATGATGCACGTGCGGGATCAACTTGGCACAAAACGAGGCCAAAGCTGAATTTGGACCTACCTAAAATTTTCAATTTTGACATTTTTTGACCAAAAATCACCATCGACATTTTCGATTTAACCGCTCCAAATCGATAGATTAGGTGTTAACTAGACCTTTGAAAAAATATGGTTTTCACCTGCTATCACTCGATTAAGGTCAAAAAATGGGATCAACGAGCAAGTACCTTAAATGCTGCATTTCAATTTTCGCATGCGCTGTATCTCTGCAGGCATATCAGCGAGTGCTATTTTTGTCGAAATACGATTCAGGGACCCCGAATTACCCCGGCTTGCAGATGTAGAGATGATGCCACGTGCGGGATTCAACTCGGCCACGAAAACGAGCCCCAGATCTTGAATTTGACCTACCACAAATTTTCAATTTTACATTTTTTCAACCAAAAATCACCATCGAGATTTTTCGATTAAACGCCTCCAAATCGATAGTTAGGTTTAACTAGACTGGAAAAATATGGTTTTTCACTGCTTCACTCGATTACGGTCAAAAAAATGGGTACAACGAGCAAGTTACTTTAAATGCAGCATTTTCAATTTTCGCAGGCGCTGTATCTCTGCAGGCACTTATCAGCGAGTGCTAATTTTGTCGAATACGATTCAGGGACCCCGAATTAACCCGGCTTGCAGATGTAGAGATGATGCACGTGCGGGATCAATTCGGACGAAAACGAGCCCAGATCTGAATTTGGACCTACCACAAATTTTCAATATTTTAATTTTTTGGACCAAAAATCACCATCGAGATTTCGATTTAATCCAAATTGATAGATTAGGTGTTAACTAGACCTGAAAAATATGGTTTTCACCTGCTTTACTCGCGATTATGGTCAAAAAATGGGATCAACGAGCAAAGTACTAAAATGCGCAATTTTCATTTTCGCATGCGCTGTAATCCCTGCAGGCACTTATCACGAGTGCTAATTTTGTCCGAAATACGATTCAGGGACCCGAATTACCCCGTCTTGAATGTAGAATTGATGCCCGTGCGGATAAGCTGCGGCACGAAAACGGAGCCCAAGCTGAATTTGGACTACACAAATTTCAAATTTTGAACATTTTTTGGACGCAAAAATCAATCTGAGATTTTCGATTTACCGCTCCAAAATGAATAGAATTAGGTGTTAATAGACCCTGAAAATATGGTTTCACCTGCTTCACCGATTACGGTCAAAAATGGGATCAACGAGCAAGTAACTTAAATGCTGCATTTTCAAATTTTCGCATGCGCTGTATCTCTGGAGGCCTTATTAGCGAGTGCTAATTTTGTCGAAATACGATTCAGGGACCCGAATTACCCCGGCCTTGCAGATGTAGAGATGATGCACGTGCGGGATCAACTCGGCACGAAAACGAGCCCAGATCTGAATTTGGACCTACCACAAATTTTCAATATTTTTTACATTTTTTTTCGACCAAACAGTCCCATCGAGATTTTCGATTAACCGCTCCAAATCGATAGATTTAGGTGTTAACTAGACCTGAAAAAATATGGTTTTTCCCACCTGCTTCACTCGATTCGGCAAAAAATGGATCACGAGCAAGTACTTAAATGCTGCATTGTTCAATTTTCGCAATTGCGCTGTTATCTCTGCAGGCACTTATCATCGATGCTAATTTTGATCGAAAGTAGCGATTCCGGGACCCGAATTACCCCGTCTTTGCAGATGTAGATGATTGATGCACGTGCGGGATCAACTCGGCACGGACAAACGAGCCCAAAGTCCTGAATTTGGACCTACCACAAATTTTTTCAATTTTGACATTTTTTTGGACCAAAATCACCATCGAGATTTTCGATTTAACCGCTCCAAATCCATAGATTTGGTGTTAACTAGACCTGAAAATATGGTTTTCACCTGCTTCACTCGATTACGGTCAAAAATGGGATCAACGAGCAAGTACCTAAATGCTGCATTTCAATTTTCGCATGCGCTGTATCTCTGCAGGCAATTATTAGCGGGTGCTAATTTTGTCGAAATACGATTCAGGACCCGAATTCCCCGCTTGCAGATGTAGAGTGGATGCAGTGCGGGATCACTCGACGAAAACGAGCCACAGCTGAATTGGACTTACCACCAAATTTTCAATTTTGACATTTTTTGGACAAAATCACCATCGAGATTTTCGATTTAACCGCTCCAAATCGATAGATTAGGTGTTAACTAGACCTGAAAAATATGGTTTTCTTCTGCTTCACTCGATTAAGGTCAAAAAATGGGATCAACAAGCAAGTACCTTAACTGCTGCATTTTCGATTTTCGCATGCGCTGTAATCTCTGCAGCACTTATCAGCGAGTGCTAATTTTGTCGAAAAACGATTCAGGGACCCCGAATTACTCCGGCTTGCAGATGTTGAGATGATGCACGTGCGGGATTCAACTCGGCAAACGAAGCCCAGATCTGAATTTTGGACATCACAAATTTTCAAATATTTTACATTTTTCGACAAAGTCAACCATCGAGATTTTCGATTAGAACCGCTCCCAAATCGATATGTTAGGTGTTAACTAGACCTGAAAAATATGGTTTTACCTGCTTCACTCGATCGGTCAAAATGGGATCAACGAGCAAGTACCTTAAATGCTGCATTTTCAATTTTCGCATGCGCTGTATCTCTGAGATCGGAAGAGCAGTGCTAATTTTCTCGAAATACGAATTCAGGGACCCCGAATTACCCCGCTTGCAGATGTAGAGATGATGCACGTGCGGGATCAACTCGGCACGAAAACGAGCCCAAAGCTGAATTTGGACATGCTTGAAATTTTCAATTTTGACATTTTTACGACCAAAAATCCCCATCGAGATTTTCGATTTAACCGCTCCAAATCGATAGATTAGGTGTTAACTAGACCTGAAAATATGGTTTTCTCACCTGCTTCCACTCCGATTACGTCAAAAAGGGATTCAACGAGCAAGTAACCTAAATGCTGCATTTTCAATTTTCGCAATGCGATGTATCTCTGCAGGCACTTATCAGCAGATCGGAAATTTTGTCGAACTACGATTCAGGGACCCCGAATTACTCCGGCTTGAGATGTAGAGATGATGCACGTGCGGGATCACTCGCACGAAAACAGCCAGATCTGAATTTGGACATACCACGAAATTTCAATTTTTCTACATTTTTTTCCGACCAAAAATCACCATCGAGATTTTCGATTAACCGCTCCAAATCGATAGATTGATTAGGTGTTAACTAGACCTGAAAAAAAAGGTTTTCACCTGCTTCACTCGAATTAGGTCAAAAAATGGGATCAACAAGCAAGTACCTTAAATGCTGCATTTTCAATTTTCGCATGCGCTGTATCTCTGCAGGCACTTATCAGTGAGGGCTAATTTTGTCGAAATACGATCAGGGACCCGAATTACCCGTCTTGCAGATGTAGAGCTGAGCACGTCGGAATCAACCTCGGCACGAAAAAGAGCCAATTGATTTGGACCTACCACAGAATTTTCCATTTTGACATTTTTTGGACCAAAAGTCACCATCGAGATTTTCGATTTAACCGCTCCAAATCGATAGATTTAGGTGTTAACTAGACCTGAAAAATATGGTTTTCATCTGCTTCACTCGATTAAGGTCTAAAAAATGGGATCAACGAGCAAGTACCTTAAATGCAGCATTTTCAATTTCCGCATGCGCTGTATCTCTGCAGGCACTTATCAGCGAGTGCTAATTTTGTCGAAATACGATCAGGGAGCCCCGAATTTACCCCGGCTTGCAGAGTAAGAGATGCACGTGCGGGATCACTCGGCGCGAAAACGACCAAAAATCTGAATTTGGATTGCTTGAAATTTTCAACTTTTGACATTTTTTGGACCAAAATCACCATCGAGAATTTGGATTCAACCGCTCCAAATCGATAGATTAGTTGTTAGACTAGAACCTGAAAATATGGTTTTTCAACCTGCTTCACTCGATTAGGTCAAAAAATGGGATCAAGCAAGTACCTTAAATGCTGCATTTTCATTTTTCGCATGCGCTGTATTCTCTGCAGGCACTTATCAGCGAGTGCTATTTTGTCGAATACGATTCAGGACCCGAATTACACCCCGGCTTGCGATGTAAGATGATGCACTGCTGGATCAACTCGGCTCTGAAAAAGAGTCCAAAGCTGAATTCTGTGACATACCACAAATTTTCAAATTTTGACTTTTTCGACCAAAAACTCACGCAATCGAGATTTTTCGATTTAACCGCTCCAAAATCGATAGATTAAGGTGTTAACTAGACCTGAAAATATGGTTTTCACCTGCTTCACTCGATTACGGTCAAAAAATGGGATCAACGAGCAAGTACCTTAATTGCTGCATTTTCAATTTTCCCATGCGCTGTATCTCTGCAGGCACTTATCAGCGAGTGCTAATTTTGTCGAAATACGATTCAGGGAACCCGGGAATTACCCCGGCTTGCAGATGTAGAGATGATGCACCTGCGGGATCAACTCGGCACGAAAACGAGCCCAAAGCTGAATTTGGACCTACCACAATTTTCAATATTTTACATTTTTTCGACAAAAGTCCCATCGAAGATTTTCGATTAAATCCGCTCCAAATCGATAGATTAGGTTTTAACTAGACCTGAAAAATATGGTTTCACCTGCTTCACTCGATTAAGTTCAAAAAATGGGATCAACGAGCAGGTACCTTAAATGCATTTTCAATTTCGCATGCGCTGTATCTCTGCAGGCACTTACCAAGCGAGTGCTAATTTGTCGAAATACGATTCAGGACCCCGAATTACCCCGGCTGCAGATGTAGAGATGATGCAAGTGCGGGATCCTCGGCACGAAAAAGAGCCCAAAGCTGAATTTGGACCTATCCACAAATTTTCAATTTTGACATTTTTTCGACAAAAAATCAACCCATCGAGTTTCGATTTAACCGCTCAATCGATAGATTAAGGTGTTAACTAGACTGAAAATATGGTTTTTCACCTGCTTCACTCGATTACGTCAAAAAATGGGATCAACGAGCAAGTACCCCTTAAATGCTGCATTTTTCAAAATTTTCCATGCGCTGTATTCGCTGCAGGCACTTTCAGCGGAGTGCTAATTTTGTCGAAATACGATTCAGGGACCCGATTACCCGTCTTGCAGATGTAAGAGATGGATGCACATTCGGGTCAACTCGCACGAAAAAGTAGCCCCCAGATTGAATTTGGACCTACCAACAAATTTTCCAATTTGACATTTTGGACAAAAATCACCATCGAGATTTGCGATTTAACCGCTTCCAAATCGATAGATTAGGTGTTAACTAGACTGAAAAATATGGGTTTTAACCTGCTTCACTCGATTAAGGTCAAATAAATGGGATCAACGAGCAAGTACCTTAAATGCGGCATTTTCAATTTTCGCATCGCTGTATCTCTGCAGGCACTTTTCAGCGAGTGCTAATTTTGTCGAATACGATCCAGGACCCCGAATTACCCGGCTTGCAGATGTAGAGATGATGCACGTGCGGGAATCAACTCGCGCGAAAAACGAGCCAAAGCTGATTGGATATGCTGAAATTTTCAATTGACATTTTTTGGACAAAACTCACATCGAGATTGCGATTTAACCGCTCCAAATCGATAGATTAGGTGTTAACGAACATGAAAATATGGTTTTCACCTGCTTCACTCGATTACGGTCAAAAAATGGGATCAACGAGCAAGTACCTAAATGCTGCATTTCCAATTTTCGCATGCGCTGTATCTCGCAGGCACTTATCAGCGAATGCTAATTTTGTCGAAATACGATTCAGGACCCCGAATTACCCGGCTTGCAGATGTAGAGTGATGCACGTGCGGGATCAAACTCGGCGCGAAAACGAGCCAAAGCTGAATTGGATATGCTTAAATTTCAATTTTGACATTTTTTGGACCAAAAATCACCATCGAGATTTGCGATTTAACCGCTCCAAATCGATAGATTAGGTGTTAACTAGACCTGAAAATATGGTTTTCACCTGCTTCACTCGATTACGGTCAAAAAATGGGATCAACGAGCAAGTACCTTAAATGCAGCATTTTCAATTTTCGCATGCGCTGTATCTCTGCAGGCACTTATCAGCGAGTGCTTATTTTGTCGAAATACGATTCAGGGACCCCGAATTACTCCGGCTTGCAGATGTAGAGATGATGCACGTGCGGGATCAACTCGGCACGAAAACGAGCCCAAAGCTGAATTTGGACATAAATTTTCAATTTTGACATTTTTTCGACAAAAAATCACCATCGAGATTTTCGATTTAACCGCTCCAAATCGATAGATTAGGTGTTAACTAGACCTGAAAAATATGGTTTTCACCTGCTTCACTCGATTACGGTCAAAAATGGGATCAACGAGCAAGTACCTTAAATCTGCATTTTCAATTTTCGCATGCCCTGTATCTCTGCAGGCACTTATCACGAGTGCTAATTTTTGTCGAAATACGATAGGGACCCCGAATTACCCGGTTGCGATGTAGAGAGATGCAGTGCGGAACAACTCGGCCGGAAAAAAAAGCCCAAAACTGAATTTGGAATGCTTGAAATTTTCAATTTTGACATTTTTCGACCAAAAATAAAACCATCGGAAATTTCGATTTAACCGCTCCAATCGATAGATTTGGTGTTAACAACCTGAAAAATTGGTTTACCCGCTTCACTCGATTAAAGGGCAAAAAATGGGGCAACGAGCAAAGTACCCTTAAATGCGATTTTCAATTTTCGAGCGCTGATTCCAGGCATTATCAGCGAGTGCTAATTTTGTCGAAAAAGATTAGGGGCCCCCAATTACCCCGGGTTGCGATTGAGATAAGTGGGGGTAAACCCGGGCAAAACCCCCTGTTTGGCATGCTTTTAAAATTTTAAATTTTTACATTTTTTTTTAAAACCCAAAAATCAAAACCTCGAGATTTCGAATTTTAACCGTCCAAATCGATAAAAATTAGGGGTTTTTTTGAATTTTTTTGACCTTTTTTTTTTTTATTTTTAAAGGTCAAAAAATGGGAACAACGAGCAAATACTTAAATGCAGCATTTTCAAATTTTTGCATTTTTATCTCTCGGCCTTATCACGAGTCTAATTTTTTTCGAAATACGATTAGGGGCCCCCAATTACCCCGGGTGCAGATGAGAGATATGCAAGGCGGGATCAACTCGGCGCGAAAAAGAGCCCAAAACTAATTTGGGAAGCTTG
>JAJKFJ010001811.1:0-13119 GCA_027382625.1 Tetmemena sp. SeJ-2015
AGGGAAAAAAATTGATCGAAGTTTTTATTTATTTTTTTTCAAAAATGTTTTGCCCTTCGGCCTTCCCTGTCCCGAAAACAACCCTATCCCAAATAAATTCCGGCTAAAAATGACGGGGTACGGTGTTTTGTTTTGAAAGGGGGCGGGGCGGGGAAAATTCGTTCTCCCAAAAAGAGGGAAAAAAAATTGTCGAAGTTTTTTTGGGTGAAATTTTTTTTGAAAAGTGATTTTGCCCCTTCCCGGCACTTCCCCGTCCTGGGGGGTATCCCACCTAAAATTTTGGGGTAAAAATGACGGAAAACGGTGTTCGTTTTGATGGGCCCCGTGCGGGAACATAGCGTTTATCTCGGGAAAAAGGAGGGAAAAAAAATTGTCGAATTATGATGAAATTTTTTTTCCGGGGAAAAAAGGATTTTTCCCTTCCCGGCACTTTCCCTGTTCCTGAAAACACCGTATCCCACCCTTTTTTTTTGGGCTAAAAAAAGACGGGTTTCGGTTGTTTTTTGGGGCGCTGGCGGGAAAAAATAAAGAAGGGAAAAAAGGAAAAGTTTGGTAAGTTATGAAAGACTTTTTTTTCGAAAAAAAGATTTTGCCCTTCCCGGCACTTCCCCGTCCTGAAAACCCCCGTATCCCACCTAATTCTGGGGTAAAAATGAGATCTATACGGTGTTCGTTTTGATGGGCGCGTGCGCGGGAACATATCGATCTAGAAAATGAAGGAAAAAAGTTCATCGAAGTAATGATGACTTTTTTTTCGAAAATGTGATTTTTGCCCTTCCCGCACTTCCCTGTCCTGAAAACACCGTATCCCCCCTAATTCTGGGCTAAAAATGGCGGATCGGTGTTTTCGTTTGATGGCGCGTGCGGAACATATGATCTCGAAAATTGAGGAAAAAAGTTCATCGAGAGTTATGATGACTTTTTTTCGAAAATGTGATTTTGCCCCTTCCCGGCACTTCCTGTCCTGAAAACACCCGTATCCCACCTAATTCTGGGCTAAAAATGCCGGATACGGTGTTCGTTTTGATGGGCGCGTGCGGGAACATCGAGATCTCGAAAATGAGGAAAAAGTTCATCGAAGTTATGATGACTTTTTTCGAAAATGTGATTTTGCCCTTCCCCGGCACTTCCCTGTCCTGAAAACAGCCGTATCCCACCTAATTCTGGCCTAAAAATGACTGATACGGTGTTCGTTTTGATGGGCGCGTGCGGGAACATATCGATCTCGAAAAAGGAAAAAAGTTCATCGAAGTTATGATGACTTTTTTTCGAAAGTGATTTTGCCCTTTCCGCAACTTCCTGTCCTGAAAACAACCTGTATCCTCACCTAATTCTGGTGCTAAAAATGACGGATACACGGTGGTTCCGTTTGATGGCGCGTGCGGAAAACATATCGATCTCCCGAATGAGCGAAAAAATGTCATCGAAGTTATGATGACTTTTTTTCGAAAATGTGATTTTGCCCTTCCCGGCAATTCCCTGACACCGTATCCCACTAATTCTGGGCTAAAAATGCGGATCGGTGTATCGTGTTGATGGGCGGTGCCGGAACAATCGTCTCGAAATTAGGAAAAAGTTAATCGAAGTTATATGACTTTTTTTCGAAAATGTGATTTTGCTCTTCCCGGCACTTCCCTGTCTAAACACCGTATCCCACCTAATTCTGTGCTAAAAATGACGGATACGGTGTTGCGTTTTGATGGGCGCGTGCGGGAATCATATCGATCTCGAAAATGAGGAATAAAGTTCATCAAAGTTATGATGACTTTTTGGTTCTGAAAATGTGATTGCCCCCCGGCACTTCCTGTCCTGAAAACACCGTATCCACCTAATTCTGGGCTAAATGACGGATACGGTGTTCTTTTGATGGGCGCGTTGCGGGAACCATATCGATCTCGAAAGATGAGCGAAAGTTCATCGAGTTATGATGACTTTTTTTCGAAAAATGATTTTGCCCTTCCCGGCACTTCCCTCTGTCCTGAAAAACACCGTATCCCACCGTAATTTCTGGGCTAAAAAATGACGGATATGCTCGTTTTGATGGCGCGTGCGGGAACATATCGATCTCGAAAATGAGGATAAAAGTTGATCGAAGTTTGATGACTTTTTTTCGAAAATGTGATTTTGCCCCCGGCACTTCCTGTCCTGAAAACACCGTATCCCACCTATATCTGGGCTAAAAATGACGGATACGGTGTTCGTTTTGATGGGCGCGTGCGGGAACATATCGATCTCGAAAATGAGAAAAAAGTTGATCGAAGTTATGATGACTTTTTTTCAAAAATGTGATTTTGCCCTTCCGGCACTTCCTGTCCTGAAAACACCGTACCCACCTAATTCTGTGCTAAAAATGACGGAACGGTGCTGGTTTGATGGGCGCGTGCGGGAACATATCGATCTCGAAAATGAGGAAAATAGTTGATCGAAGTTATGATGATTTTTTTCGAAAATGTGATTTTGCCCTTCCCGGGGCATTCCCTGTCCGAAAACACCGTATCCCACCTAATTCGGGGCTAAAAATGACGGATACGGTGTTCGTTTTGATGGGCGCGTGCGGGAACATGAGCGATCTCGAAAAATGAGGAAAAAAGTTCCTCGAAGTTATGATGACTTTTTTTTCGAAAAAGTGATTTTGCCTTCCGGCACTTCCCTGTCCTGAACACACCGTATCCCACCTAATTCTGGGCTTAAAATGACGGATAACGGTGCTCGTTTTGATGGGGCGTGCGGGAACATAGAGAGATCTCGAAAATGAGGAAATAAGTTGATCGAAATTATGATAATTTTTTTTCCGAAAATGTGATTTTGCCCTTCCGGCACTTCCCTGTCCTGAAAACAACCGTATCCCACCTAATCCTGGGCTAAAAATGACGGATACGGTGTTCGTTTTGATGGGCGCGTGCGGAAATATCGATCTCGAAATGAGGAAAAAGTTCATCGAAGTTATGATGATTTTTTTCCGAAAATGTGATTTTGCCCTTTCCGGCACTTCTGTCCTGAAAACACCGTATCCCAACTAATTCTGGGCTAAAAATGACGGATACGGTGTTCGGTTTTTGATGGGCGCGTGCGGGATCATATCTCGAAATTGAGGAAAAAAGTTCATTGGAAGTTAATGAGACTTTTTTTTCGAAATTGTGAATTTTGCCCTTCCCGCACTTCCCTGTCTGAAAACACGTGATCCACCTAAATTCTGGGCTAAAAATGGCGGATACGGTGTTCGTTTTGATGGGCGCGTGCGGAACATATCGATCTCGAAAATGAGGAAAAAAGTCATCGAAGTTATGATGACTTTTTTTCGAAAATGTATTTTGCCCTTCCCGGCACTTCCCTGTCCTGAAAACGATATCCCACCTAGATTCTGTGCTAAAATGACGGATACGTTTCGTTTTTGAATGGGCGCGTGCGGGAAATTATCGATCTCGAAATGAGGAAAAAAGTTCATCGAAGTTTTGATGACTTTTTTTCGAAAATGTGATTTTGCCCTCCCGGCACTTCCCTGTCCTGAAAACACGGTATCCACCTAATTCTGGGCTAAATATGACGGATAAGGTGTTCGTTTTGAATGGCGCGTGCGGGAAATTCGATCTCGAAAATGGGAAAAAAGTTCATCGAAGTTATAATGACTTTTTTTCGAAAAAGTGATTGCCCTTCCCGGCACTTCCTGTCCTGAAAACACGTATCCCACATAATTCTGGGCTAAAAATGACGGATACGGTGTTCGTTTTGATGGGCGCGTGCGGGAACATATCGATCTCGAAAATGAGGAAAAAAGTTGATCGAAGTTATGATGACTTTTTTTCGAAAAAGTGATTTTGCCCTTCCCGGCACTTCCCTGTCCTGAAAACACCGTATCCCACCTAATTCTGGGCTAAAATGACGGATACGGTGTTCGTTTTGATGGGCGCGTGCGGGAACATATCGATCTCGAAAATGAGGAAAAAAGTTGATCGAAGTTATGATGACTTTTTTTCGAAAAAGTGATTTTGCCCTTCCCGGCACTTCCCTGTCCTGAAAACACCGTATCCCACCTAATTCTGGGCTAAAAATGACGGATACGGTGTTCGTTTTGATGGTCGTGCGGGAACATAGTGATCTCGAAAATGAGGAAAAAAGTTCATCGAAGTTATGATGACTTTTTTTCGAAAATTGTATTTTGCCCTTGCCTGCACTTCCTGTCCTGAAAACTATCCGGTATCCACCTAATTCTGCTAAAAAATTGCGGATACGGGTGTTTCGTTTTGATGGGCGCGTGCGGGAACATATCGATTTCGAAAATGAGGAAAAAAGTTCATACCGAAGTTATGATGACTTTTTTTCGACAAAAATTGATTTTGCCCTTCCCGCACTTCCCTGTCCTGAAAACACCTTATCCCACCTAATTCTGTGCTAAATATGACGGATACCGGTATTCGTTTTGATGGGCGCGTCGAACAATGATTCGAAAATGAGAAAAAAGTTCCATCGAAGTTAGATGATTTTTTCGAAAATTGATTTTGCCCTTCCCGGCGGCACTTCCTGTCCTGAAAACACCGTATCCGACCTAATTCTGGCTAAAAATGACGGATACGGTGTTCGTTTTGATGGCGCGTGCGGGAACATATCGATCTCGAAAATAAGGAAAAATCATCAAAGTTATGATGACTTTTTTTTTCGAAAATGTGATTTTTCCCTTCCCGGCACTTCCCTGTCTGAAAACACCGTATCCCACTAATTCTGGGCTAAAAATGACGGATACGGTGTTCGTTTTGATGGCGCGCGTGCGGGAACATAATCGATTCTCGCAAACTGAGAAAAAAGTTTCATCGAAGTTATATGACTTTTTTTTCGAAAATGTGATTTTGCCCTTCCCGCACTTCCCTGTCATGAAAACACCGTATCCCACCTAATTCTGGGCTAAAAAATGACGATACGGTGTTCTTTTGATGGGCGCGTCGGAAATATCGATCTCAAACATGAGGAAAAAAAAAGTTCATCGAAGGTTATATGCTTTTTTTTCGAAAATGTGATTTTGCCCTTCCCAGGCACTTCCCTGTCCTGAAACACCGTAATCCCACCTAATTCGGGCCTAAAAATGACGATAATCGTTTGTTCGTTTGATGGCGCGGCGGGAACATATCGATTAATCGAATGAGGAAAAAAGTTCATGAAGTTATATGACTTTTTTTCGAAATGTGATTTTGCCCTTCCCGCCACTTCCCTGTCCTGAACACCGTATCCCACCTAAATCTGGGCTAAAAATGACGGAGTACGGTGTTCGTTTCTGATCGCGCGTGCGGAACATATCCGATCTCGAAATATGAGGAAAAAAGTTTCATCGAAGTTATGATGACTTTTTTTCGCAAAATGTGATTTTGCCCTTCCCGGCACTTCCTTCCTGAAAAAAACGTATCCCACCTAATTCTGGGCTAGAAATGACGGTACGGTGCTCGTTTTGATGGCGCGTGCGGGAACATATCGATCTCGAAAAAATGAGGAAAAAAGTTCATCGAAGTGTATGATGACTTTTTTTCGAAAATGTGATTTTGCCCTTTCCGGCACTTCCCCTGAAAACACCGTATCCACCTAATTCTGGGCTAAAAATGACGGATACGCTGTTCGTTTTGATGGGCGCTGCTGCGGGAACTATATCGATCTCGAAAATGAGGAAACAAGTTGATGAAGTTTAGATGACTTTTTTTCGAAAATTTGATTTTGCCCTCCCGGCACTCCCCTGTCCTGAAAACACCGTATCCCACCTATATCTGGGCTAAAGGCGGATACGGTGCTCGTTTTGATGGCGCGTGCGGGAACATAGAGATCCGAAAATGAGGAAAAAGTTCATCGAAGTTATGATGTTTTTTTCGAAAATGTGATTTTGCCCTTCCGGCACTTCCCTGCCTGAAAACAAAACGTATCCACCTACAATTCTTGGGCTAAAAATGACCGGATACGGTGTCGTTTTGATGGCGCGTGCGTGAACATATTCGATCTCGAAAATGAGAAAAAAGTTGATCGAAGTAATGATGACTTTTTTTCGAAAATTTGATTTTGCCCTTCCCGGCACTTCGTCCTGAAAACACCGAATCCCACCTAATTCTGGGCTAAAAATGGCGGATCGGTGCTCGTTTTGATGGGCGAGTGCGGAACATATCGATCTCGAAAATGAGGAAAGAAGTTCGAAGTAATGATGACTTTTTTTCGAAAATGTTGATTTTGCCTTCCCGGCACTTCCCTGTCCTGAAAAACACCGTATCCCACCTAATTCTGGGCTAAAAATGCCGGATACGGTGCTCGTTTGGATGGGCGCGTGCGGGAACATATCGATCTCTAAAATGAGGAAAAAAGTTCATCGAGAAAAATGCAGTCGTTTTTCGAAAATGTGATTTTGCCCTTTTGCCCTTCCCTGTCCTGAAAACACCGGTATCCCACCTAATTTGGGCTAAACATGGCGATACGGTGTTTCCGTTTGATGGGCGGGTGCGGGAAACATATCGATCTCGAAATGAGGAAAAAAGTTCATCGAAGTTATGATGACTTTTTTTCGAAAAAGTAATTTTGCCCTTCCCGGCACTTCCTGTCCTGAAACAACTGTATCCACACTATCTGTGAAAATGACGGATACGGTGCTCGTTTTGATGGCGCGTGCGGGAACATATGATGCTCGAAAATGAAGGCAATAAAGTTTCATCGAATTATGATGATTTTTTTCGGAAAAATGTGATTTTGCCTTCCAGGCACTTCCCTGTCCTAAGAACACGTTCCCACCAATTCTGGGCTAAAAATGACGGATACGGTGGTCGTTTTGATGGGCGCGTGCGGGAACATGAAGATCTCGAAATGAGCAAAAAAGTTCATCGAAGTTATGATGACTTTTTTCGAAAATGTGATTTTGTGCCCTTCCCGGCACTTCCTGTCCTGAAAACACCGTATCCACCTAATTCTGGGCTAGGCTTAAAATGACGGATACGGTGTTTGTTTTTATTGATGGGCGCGTGCGGGAACATATCGATCTCGAAAATGAGGAAAAAAGTTCATCGAAGTTATGATGACTTTTTTTCGAAAATGTGATTTTGCCCTTCCCGGCACTTCCCTGTCCTGAAAACACCTTATCCCACCTAATTCTGGGCTACAAAGACGGATACGGTGTTCGTTTTGATGGGGCGCTGCGGAAATATTCGATTCGAAATGAGGAAAAAAGTTTCATCGAAGTATGATGACTTTTTTTCGAAAATGTGATTTTGCTTCCCGGCACTTCCCGTCCTGAAAACACACGTATCCCCCTATTTGGGCTAAAGATGACGGATACGGTGTTCGTTTTGATGGGCGCGTGCGGGAAAATATCGATCTCGAAAATGAGGAATAAAGTTGATCGATTTGATGACTTTTTTTCGAAAAGTGATTTTTGCCTTCCCGGCACTTCCCTGTCCTGAAAACACCGTACCCCAATTCTGTGCTAAAAATGACGGATACGGTGTTGTTTTTTGATAAAAAAATGGGCGCGTCGGGACATATCGACTCGAAAATGAGTGAAAAAAGTTCATTCGAGATTGATGACTTTTTTCGAAAATGTGATTTTGCCCTTCCCGGCACTTCCTGTCCTGAAAACCGTATCCCAACCTATTCTGGGCTAAAAATGACGTATACGTGTTCGTTTTGATGGGCGCGTGCGGAACATATCGATCTCGAAAATGAGGAAAAAAGTTCACGAAGTTATGATGATTTTTTTCGAAAATGTGATTTTGCCCTTCCCCGGCACTTCCCTCCTGAAAAACCGTACCACCTAATTCTGGCTAAAAATGAGGATACGGTGTTCGTTTTGGATGGGCGCGTGTAAGGGAACATATGATCTCTGAAAATTGAGGAAAAAAGTTCATGCGAAAGTTATGAATGATTTTTTTCGAAAATGTGATTTTGCCTTTCCCGCACTCCCCTGTCCTGAAAACACCGTATCCCACCTAATTCTGGGCTAAAAATGACGGATACGGTGCTCGTTTTGATGGGCGCGTGCGGGAACATAGAGATCTCGAAAATGAGGAAAAAAGTTCATCGAAGTTATGATGACTTTTTTTCGAAAATGTGATTTTGCCCTTCCCGGCACTTCCCTGTCCTGACAAACACGTATCCCACTAATTCTGTGCTAAGGAATGACGGATACGTGTCGTTTTGGATGGGCGCGTGCGGAGACATATTCGATCTCGAAAATGGAGGAAAAAAGTTTCATTCGAAGTTATGAATGACTTTTTTTTCGAAATGTGATTTTGCCTTCGGACTCCTGTCCTGATAAATTATACGTATCCCTAATTCTGGGCTAAAAATGACGGATACGGTGCTCGTTTTGATGGGCGCGTGCGGGAACATATCGATCTCGAAAATGAGGAAAAAAGTTCATCGAAGTTATGATGACTTTTTTTCGAAAATTGTGATTTGCCCTTCCGGCAACTTACCCTGTCCTGAAAACAACCGTATCCCCACCTAATTCTGGCTAAAAATGCGATTACGGTGTTCGTTTGATGGCGTGCGGGATAACATATTGATCTCGAAAATGAGAAAGAGTTCATCGAAGTTATGAGAGTTGATTTTTTCGAAAAATGTGATTTTCCTTCCGGCATCTTACCCTGTCCTGAAAAACACCGTATCCCCACTAATTCTGGGCTAAAAATGACGGAAACGGTGCTCGTTTTGATGGCGCGTGCGGGAACATAGAGCTCTCGAAAATGAGGAAAAAAATTGATCGAAGTTATGATGATTTTTTTCGAAAATGTGATTTTTGCCCTCCCGGCACTTCCCTGTCCTGAAACACATTCCACCTAATTCTGGGCTAAAAATGAGCGGATACGGTGTTCGTTTTGATGGGCGCTGCGGGATATATCGATCTCGAAAATGAGGAAAAAAGTTCAATCGTTATGAATGACTTTTTTTTCGGAAAAAGTGATTTTGCCCTTCCCGTCACTTCCCTGTCCTGAAAAACCGTATCCCACCTAATTCTGGCTAAAAATGACGGATACGGTTTTCGTTTTGATGGGCGCGTGCGGGAACATTGAGATCTCGAAAATGAGGAAAAAAGTTCATCGAAGTTATGATGATTTTTTTTCGAAAGTGATTTGCCCTTCCCGGCACTTCCTGTCCTGAAAACACCGTATCCCACTAATTCTGGCTAAAAATGACGGATACGGTGTTCGTTTTGATGGGCGCGTGCGGGAACATATCGATCTCGAAAATGAGGAAAAAAGTTAACTCGAAGTTATGATGACTTTTTTTCGAAAATGTGATTTTGCCCTTCCCGGCCCTTCCTGAAAACACCGTATCCCAACTAATTCTGGGCTAAAAATGACGTACGGTGCTCGGTTTGATGGGCGCGTGCGGGAACATATCGATCTCGAAAATAAGGAAAAAGTTCATCGAAGTTATGATGATTTTTTTCGAAAATGTGATTTTGCCCTTCCCGGCACTTCCCTTCTAAACACCGTATCCCACCTAATTCTCGGCTAAAAATGACGGATACGTGTGTTCGTTTGATGGGGCGTGGGGAACATATGATCTCGAAATGTGAGGAAAAAAGTTCATACGAAGTTATGATGACTTTTTTTCGAAAAATGTGATTTTGCCCTTCCGGCACTTCCCTGTCCTGAAAACACGTATCCACCTAATTCTGGGCTAAAAATGACGGATACGGTGTTCGTTTTGATGGGCGCGTGCGGGAACATATCGATGTCGACAATGAGGAAAAAAGTTGATCGAAGTTATGATGATTTTTTTCGAAAATGTGATTTTGCCTTTACCGGCACTTCCCTGTCCTGAAAACACCGTAACCCCATTTAATTCTGGGCTAAAAATGACGATACGGTGCTCGTTTTGTTGGGCGCGTGCGGGAACATATCGATCTCGAAAATGAAGAAAAAAGTTCATCCGAAGTTATGATGACTTTTTTTTTCGAAAATGTGATTTTGCCCTTCCCGCCACTTCCCTGTCCTGAAAAACAACCGTATCCCACCTAAATTCTGGGCTAAAAATGGCGGATACGGTGTTCGTTTTGGTAATGGGCGCTGTGCGGGGAACATATCGATCTCGAAATGGAGGAAAAAGTTCATCGAAGTTATGAATGACCTTTTTTCGAAAAATGTGATTTCCCTTTCCGGCACTTCTGTCCTGAAAAAACACGTATCACCCCTAATTCTGTGCTAAAAATGACGGTTTATGAGGTGTTTCGTTTTGTATTGGGCGCGTGCGGGAACATATCGATCTCGAAAATAAGGAAAAAAGTTGATCAAGTTTGATGACTTTTTTTCGAAAATGTGATTTTGCCCTTCCCGGCACTTCCCCGTCCTGAAACAACGTATCCCACCAAATTCTGGGCTAAAAATGACGGATAAGGGTGTTCGTTTTGATGGGCGCGTGCGGGAACATATCGATCTCGAAAAATGAGGAAAAAAGTTCATCGGAAGTTATGATGACTTTTTTTTTCGAAAATGTGATTTTGCCTCCCGGCATTCCCTGTCCTGAAAACACCTTTCCCACTAATTCTGGGCTAAAAAATGACGGATACGGTGTTCGTTTTTGGGCGCGTGCGGGAACATATCGATCTCGAAAATGAGGAAAAAAGTTCATTGAAGTTATGATGACTTTTTTTCGAAAAAGCGATTTTGCCCTTCCCGGCACTTCCTGTCCTGAAAAACACCGTATCCCAACTAATTCTGGCTAAAAATGACGGATACGGTGTTCGTTTGGATGGGCGCGTGCGGACATATCGATCTCGAAAATGAGGAAATAGTTCATCGAAGTTATGATGACTTTTTTCGAAAATGTGATTTTGCCCTCTTCCCGCACTTCCCTGTCCTGAAAAACCGTATGTCCCACCTAATTCTGGGCTACAAATGACGGAATACGGGTTCGTTTTGATGGGCCCGTGCCGGGAAACATATCGATCATCGAAAATGAGAAAAAGTTCATGTCGAAGTTATGAATGACTTTTTTTTTCGAAAAATGTGATTTTGCCCTTACCCGGCACTTCCCTGTCTGAAAACCCTGTATCCACTATTCTGGGCTAAAAATGAGGATACGGTGTTCGTTTTGAATGGGCGGTGGGGAACATATCGATGCTCGAAAATGAGGAAAAGTTCATCGAGTTTATGAGACTTTTTTCGAAATGTGATTTTGGCCCTTTCCGGCAACTTCCTTGTCTGAAACTACCGTATCCCACCTAATTCTGGGCTAAAAATGACGGATACGGTGTTCGTTTTGATGGGCGCGTGCGGGAACATATCGATCTCGAAAATGAGAAAAAAGTTCATCGAAGTTATGATGACTTTTTTTTCGAAAATGTGATTTTGCCCTTCCCGGCACTTCCCTGTCCTGAAAACACCGTATCCCACCTAATTCTGGGCTAAAAATGACGGATACGGTGCTCGTTTTGATGGGCGCGTGCGGGAACATATCGATCTCGAAAATGAGGAAAAAAGTTCATCGAAGTTATGATGACTTTTTTTCGAAAATGTGATTTTGCCCTTCCCGGCACTTCCCTGTCCTGAAAACACCGTATCCCACCTAATTCTGGGCTAAAAATGACGGATACGGCTTTTTTTGGAAAAGGGGCGGTGCGGGAACATAAGGGTCCCGAAAATGAGGAAAAAAATTCATCCCAAGTTATAAAGATTTTTTCCCAAAATGTGGAAATTTTTCCTTTCCCCCCTTCCCCCGTCCTGAAAAACCCTCCCACCTTTAAATTTTGGGTAAAAAAGAGGATACGGTGTTGTTTTTTTGGGGGCGTGCGGGAACTTATGAATTTTGAAAATGAGGAAAATTCATCGAAGTTTTTGTAAATTTTTTTTTGAAAAAATGTGAAAAAATTTTCCCTTCCCGGGACTTTTCCCCGTCCCGGGAAAAACCACCCTAAATTTTGGCTAAAAAAAGACGGATACCGGGGTTCGTTTTTTGGGGGTGCGGAAAATTCGATCTTGAAATGAGGAAAAAAATTATGAATTTGATGACTTTTTTTCAAAATGTTTTATTTTTTTCCCGGGACTTCCCTGTCCTGAAAACACCCTATCCCCCCAAAATTTTGGGTTTGCGGATACGGGTTTTTTTTGATGGGGGCGGGGCCCGGGGGAAAATTTTCGATCCTTTGAAAATGAGGGAAAAAAAATTTTATCGAAAATTTTGGTTTTTTTCGAAAAATGTGATTTTGGGTTTTTTCCCCCCCACTTCCCTGTCCCCGAAAAAACCTTTTCCCACCTAATTCTGGGGTTAAAAAAAAGGGTGGTGTTCCCTTTTTGGGCCGTGCGGGGAAATGATTTTTTCGAAAAAAGGGGAAAAAAATTAATTTGAAAGTTTTTGGGGTGGAAATTTTTTCGGGAAAGTGATTTTGCCCTTCCCGGGACTTCCCTGTCCTGAAAACACCGTATCCCACCTAATTCTGGGCCCAAAAATGACGGTACGGGGTTCGTTTTGATGGGGCGTGCGGGAAAACCATATCGTCTCGAAAAAAAGAAAGGGAAAAAAATTCAAAGAAGTTATATGACTTTTTTTTTGGAAAAAGTGTTTTGCCCTTTCCCCGGGACTTTCCCCGTCCTGAAAACACCGATCCCCCCTAATTCCGGGGCCCAAAAAAAGAGGATACGGGGGTTTGTTTTGATGGGGGCGTGCGGGGAAAAATTTTCGATCTCCCAAAAAAGAGGGAAAAAATTCCCTCGAAGTTATGATGACTTTTTTTGAAAATGTGATTTTTTCCCTTCCCGGGGACTTCCCCCGTCCTAAAAAACCGTATCCCACCTATTTTTGGGGGTAAAAAAGAAAGGGTACGGGTGTTCGTTTTGATGGGCGCGTGCGGGAAAATAAGGGTCTCAAAAATGAGGAAAAAAATTCATCGAAGTTATGATGAATTTTTTTCGAAAATTGATTTTGGCCCTTTTCCCGGCACTTCCCTGTCCCCGAAAACAACCCGGGATCCCACCTAAATTTTTAAAAATGAAAGGAAAACCGGGGTTCGTTTTGGGTGGGGCGGGGCGGGAAAATATGATCTCGAAAAAGAGGAAAAAAAGGGTTAAACGAAATTATGATTACTTTTTTTTTGAAAAAAGTGATTTTTTCCCCCGGGACTTCCCTGTCCTGAAACAAACCCTATCCCACCTAATTCTGGGCTAA
>JAJKFJ010001829.1:0-15279 GCA_027382625.1 Tetmemena sp. SeJ-2015
GATTTGGAGCGGTTGAATCCGAAATTCTCGATGGTGAATTTTGGTCGAAAAAATGTGAATAATTGAAAATTTCTTGAAGGTCCAAATTCAACCTTTGGGCTCGCTTTCGTGCCGAACTGATTCCCGCACGTGCATGATCTCTAAATCTGCAATCCGGTGGTAATTCGGGGTCCTGAATCGTATTTCGACAAAATAAGCACTCGCTGATGAGTCCGCAGAGATACAGCGCATGCGAAAATTGAAAAATGTCCTGCATTTAAGGTACTTGCTCGTTGATCCATTTTTTGACCTTAATCGAGAGCAGATGAAAACCATATTTTTTCAGGTCTAGTTAACCCTAATCTATCGATTTGGAAGCGGTTGATCGAATCTCGATGGTAATTTTTGGTCGAAAAAATGTTCAAAATTGAAATTTTCAAGCATGTCCAAATTCAGCTTGGGCTCGTTTCGCGCCGAGCTGATCCCGACCTGCATGATCTCTACATCTGCAACCCGGGGTAATTTCGGGGTCCCTGAATCGTATTTCGACAAAATTAGGCACTCGCTGATGAGTGCCTGCAGAGATAGAGCGCATGCGAAAATTGAAAATGGCATTTAAGGTACTTGCTCGTTGATCCCATTTTTTGACCTTTAAATCAGTGAAGCAGGTGAAAAACCAATATTTTTCAGGCTAGTTAACAACCTAATCCTATCGGATTTGGAGCGGTTGAATCGAAATCTCGATGGTGAATTTTGGTCGAAAAAATGTCAAAATTGAAAATTCAAGCATGTCCAAAGTCAGCTTTTGGCTCGTTTTCGCGCCGAGCTGATATCGCACGTGCTGCACGACTCTACATCTGCAATCCGGGTAATTCGGGGTCCCTGAATCGTATTTCGAAAAAATTAGCACTCGCTGATGAGTGCCTGCAAGATACAGCGCATGCGAAAATTGAAATGCTGCTTTTAAGGTACTTGATCGTTGATCTCATTTTTTGACCTTAATCGAGTGAAGCAGATGAAAACCATATTTTTCAGGTCTAGTTAACACCTAATCTCTCGATTTGGAGCGGTTGAATCGAAATTCTCGATGGTGATTTTTTGGTCGAAAAAAGGTGAAAATTGAAAATTTCTTGAAGGTCCAAATTCAGTTTGGCTCGCTTTCGTGCCGAACTGATCCCCAGCACCTGCATGATCTCTACATCTGCAATCCGGGGTAATTCGGAGTCCCTGAAACGTATTTCGACAAAATTAGCACTCGCTGATGAGTGCCTGCAGAGCTACAGCGCATTGCGAAAATTGAAAAATGCTGCATTTAAGGTAATTTGCTCGTTGATCCATTTTTTGACCTTAATCGGGTGAAGCAGGTGAAAACCATATTTTTTTCGGTCTAGTTAACACTAATCTATTCGATTTTGGAGCGGTATATCGAAAATCTCCGATGGGTGAATCTTTGGTCCGAAAAAAATGTGAAATTGAAATTCAAGCATGTCAATTCATGCTTTGGGCTCCGTTTTCGCGCCGAGCTGATCCGACCTGCATGATCTCTACATCTGCAATCCGGGGTTATTCGGGGTCCCGTATTTCGACAAAATAAGCACTCGCTGATGAGTGGCTGCAGAGATACAGCGCATGCGAAAATTGAAACTGCATTTAAGGTACTTGCCGTTGATCTCATTTTTTGACTTAATCGAGTGAAGCAGGTGAAAACCATATTTTTCAGGTCTAGTTAACACCTAATCTATCGATTTGGAGCGGTTGATTCGAAATTCTCGATGGGTGATTTTTGGCCGAAAAAATGTGAAAATTGAAAATTTCTTGAAGGTCCAATTCAGCTTTATGGACTCCGCTTTGTACCGAACTGATCCCGACTGCATGATCCTACATCTGCGGAGTCCCCTGAATCGTATTTGACAAAATAAGCATCGCTGATGAGTGCCTCGCAGAGATACACGCGCAATGCGAAAATTGAAAATGCTAGATCGGAAGAGCGTCGTGCTCGTTGATCCCATTTTTGGACCTTAATCGAGTGAGAGGTGAAAACCATATTTTTTCAGGTCTAGTTAACACCTAATCTATCGATTTGGAGCGTTTGAATCGAAATTCTCGATGGTGAATTTTTGGTAGAAAAAATGTGAAATTGAAAATTTTTGAAGGTCCAAATTCAGCTTTTGGGCTCGTTTTTCGTGCCGAACTGATCCGCACGGTGCATGATCTCTACATCTGCAATCCGGGGTAAATCGGGGTCCCTGAATCGATTTTCGACAAAATCGACTCGCTGATGAGTGCCTGCAAGATACAGGCATGCGAATTGAAAAGATGCTGCATTTAGGTACTTCTCGTTGATATCCCATTTTTTTTGAGCTAAAACGAGTGAAGCAGGTGAAAACCATAATTTTCAGGTCTAGTTAACACCTAATCTTGATTTGGAGCGGTTAAATCGAAAATCTCTGTGGTGATTTTTGGTCGAAAAAAAGTCAAAATTGAAAATTTCAAGCATGTCCAAATTCAGCTTGGGGCTCGTTTTCGCGCCGAGCTGATCCCGCACCTACGTGCATGATCTCTACATCTGCAAACCGGGGTAATTCGGGGTTCCCTGAATCGTAATTTTCGACAAAATTAGCTCGCTGATGAAGTGCCTGCAGAGATACGCGCATGCGAAAAGTTGAAAATGCTGCAATTTAAGGTACTTTGCTCGTTGATCCCATTTTTTTTAACCTTAATCGAGTGAAGGGTGAAAACCATATTTTTCAAGTTCTAGTTAACACCTAAATCTATCGATTTGGAGCGGTTGAAATCGAAATTCTCGATGGTGATTTTGGTCGAAAAAATGTGAAATTGAAAAATTTCTTGAAGCTCCCAAATTCAGCTTTGGGCTCGATTTCGTGCCGAACTGATCCCGCACATGCATGATCTCTACATCTGCAATCCGGGGTTATTCGGGGTCCCTGAATCGTATTTTGACAAATTACACTCGCTGATGAGTGCCTGCAGAGATACAGCGCATGCGAAATTGAAAATGCTGCATTTAGGTACTTGCTCGTTGATCCCTTTTTTACCTTAATCGAGTGAAGCAGGTGAAAAACCATATTTTTTCAGGTCTATTAACACCTAATCTATCGATTGGAGGCGGTTGAATCCGAAATTCTCGATGGTGATTTTTGGTCGAAAAAATGTGAAATTGAAAATTTCTTGAAAGTCCAAATTCAGCTTTGGGACGTGTGCTCTTCCGATCTTGATCCCGCACGTGCATGATCTCTACATCTGCAATCCGGGGTAAATCGGGGTCCCTGAATCTTTCGACAAAATTAGAACTCGCTGATGAGTGCCTGCAAAGATACAGCGCATCCGAAAATTGAAAATGCTGCATTTAGGTACTTGCTCGTTGATCCCTTTTTTGACCTAATCGAGTGAAGCAGGTGAAACCACTATTTTTCAGGTCTAGTTAAACCTAATCTATCGATTTGGAGCGGTTAAAATCGAAATCTGATGTGAATTTTGGTCGAAAAATGTTAAAATTGAAAATTTCAAAGCCTGTCCAAATTCCGCTTTGGGCTCGTTTTCGCGCCGAGCTGAATCAACGCATGCATGATCCTACAATCCTTGCACGGGTAATATCGGGGCCCCTGAATCGTATTTGACAAAATTAGCACTCGCTGATGAGTGCCTGCAAAGATACAGCGCATGCGAAATTGAAAATGCTGCATTTAAGGTACTTGCTCGTTGATCCCACTTTTTTGACCTTAATCAAGTGAAGCAGGTGAAAACCATATTTTTTCAGGTCTTAGTTAACACCTAATCTATCGATTTGGGCGGTTGAATCAAAAATCTCGATGGTGATTTTTGGTCGAAAAAATGTGGAAATTTGAAATTTTCTTGAAGGTCCAAATTCAACTTTGGCTCGTTTTCGTACCGAACTGATCCCGCACGTGCATGACCTCTACATCTGCGAGTCCCCTGAATCGTATTTCGACAAAAATAAGCACTCGCTGATGAGTGGCCTGCAGAGATACAGCGCAATCGAAAATTGAAAATGCTGGCATTTAAGGTACTTGCTCGTTGATCCCACTTTTTGACCTTAATCGAGTGAATGCAGGTGAAAACCATATTTTCAGGTCTAGTTAACACCTATCTATCGATTTGGAGCGGTTTTGAATCGAAAATCTCGATGTGTGATTTTTGGTCCGAAAAAATGATCAAAATTGAAATTTCAAGCATGTCCAAAGTCAGCTGGGCTTGTTTTCGCGCCGAGCTGATCCCGCACCTGCATGATCTCTACACATCTGCAATCCGGGGTAATTCGGGGTTCCCTGAATCGTATTTCGACAAAATTAGCATTCGCTAATGAGTGCCTGCAGAGATACAAGATCATCCGAAAATTGAAAATGCTGCATTTAAGTACTTTGCTCGTTGATGCCCTTTTCTTTGCCTTAAACGAGTGAAGCCAGGTGAAAAGCCACTATTTTTCAGGTCTAGTTAACACCTAATCCTATCGATTTGGAGCGTTTGAATCGAAATTCTCGATGGTGATTTTTTGGTCGAAAAAATGTGAAAATTGAAAAATTTCTTGAAGGTCCAAATTCCAGCTTTGGGCTTCGCTTTCCGTGCCCGAACTGATCCCGCACGACATGGCATGATTTCTACATCTGCAATCCGGGGGTAATTCGGGGTCCTGAATCGTATTTCGACAAATTAGCACTCGTGATGAGTGCCTGCAGAGATACAGCGCATGCGAAAATTGAAAATGCTGCATTTAAAGTACTTGCTCGTTGATCCCATTTTTTTACCTTAATCGGTGAAGCAAGGTGAAACCATACTTTTCAGGTCTAGTTAACCCTAATCTATCGATTTGGAGCGGTTGAATCGAAAATCTTCGATGGTGAATTTTGGTCAAAAAAGTCAAAATTGAAAATTTCAAGCATGTCCAAAGTCACAGTTTGGCTCGTTTTCCCGCGCCGAGCTGATCCCGCACCTGCATGATCTCAACATCTGCAATCCGGGGTAATTCGGAGTCCCTGAATCGTATTTCGACAAAAATTAGCACTCGCTGATGAGTGCCCTCAGAGAATACGCGATCGCGAAAATTTGAAAAAGTCTGCATTTAAGGTATTGCTCCGTTGATCATTTTTTACCTTAATCGCGTGAAGCAGGTGAAGAACATATTTTTTTTTTCCAGGTCTAGCTAACACCGTCTAATTATCGATTTGAGCGTTGAACGAAATTCTCTGATGGTGATTTTTGGTCGAAAAAATTGTGAAAATTGAAATTTCAAGCATGTCCAAAGTCAGCTTTGGGCGCTCTTTTTCGTGCCGAACTGATCCCGCATGTGCATGATCTCTACATCTGCATCCGGGGTAATTCGGGAGTCCACTGAATCGTATTTCGACCAAAATTAGCACTCGCTGATGAATGCCTGCAGAGATACAGCGCATCCGAAAATTGAAAATGCTGCATTAAGGTACTTGCTCGTTGATCCATTTTTGAGCTAAATCGAGGTGAAGCAGATGAAAACCGTATTTTTCAGGTCTAGTTAACACCTAATCTATGATTTGGAGCGTTTGAATCGAAATTCGATGGTGAATTTTGGTCGAAAAATGTCAAAATTGAAAAATTTCAAGCATGTCCAAAGTCAGCTTTGGGGCTCGTTTTCGCGCCGAGCTGATCCCGCACCTGCATGATCTCTACACTGCACCCGGGGTAATTCGGGGTCCTGAATGCGTATTTCGACAAAATTAGCACTCGCTGATGAGGGCCTGCAGAGATGCAGCGCATGCGAAAATTGAAAATGCTGCATTTAAGGTAATTGCTCGTTGATCCCTTTTTGACCTTAATCAGTGAAGCAGGTGAAAACCATATTTTTCAGGTCTAATTAACACCTAATCTATCGATTTGGAGCGGTTGAAATCGAAAATCTCGATGGTGATTTTGGTCGAAAAAAATGTCAAAATTGAAAATTTCAAGCATGTCCAAAGTCAGCTTTGGGCTCGTTTTTCGCGCCGAGTGATCCCTCACCTGCATGATCTCTAAATCTGCAATCCGGGGTAATTCGGAGTCCCTGAATCGTATTGTCGACAAAATAGCACTGCCTGATGAGTGCCTGCAGAAGATACCGCGCATGCGAAATTGAAAAATAGCTCGCATTAAGGTGTACTTGCTCGTTGATCCATTTTTTGAGCTAAATCGAGTAAGGCAGATGAAAACCATATTTTCAGGTCTAGTTAACACTTAATCTATCGATTTGGAGCGGTTGAATCGAAATTCTCGATGGTGATTTTTGTCGAAAAAATGTGAAATTGAAAATTTCTTGAACATGTCCAAAGTCAGCTTTGGGCTCGTTTCGCGCCGAGTTGATCCCGCACCTGCATGATCTCTACATCTGCAATCCTGGGTAATTCGGGGTCCCTTAGAATCGTATTTCGACAAAAATTAGCACTCGCTGATAGTGCTGCAGAGAATAAGCGCATGCCGGAAAATTGGAAAATCGGCTGCATTTAGGTCACTGCTCGTCTTGCCATTTTTTGAAGCTAAATGAGTGAGCAGAATGAAAAACCATATTTTTCAGTCTAGTTAACACCCTAATCTTTCGATTTGGAGCGGTTGAATCGAAATTCTCGATGTGATTTTTGGTCGAAAAAATGTGAAAATTGAAAATTTCTTGAAGGTCCAAATTCAGCTTTGGACTCGTTTTCGTGCCGATCTGATCCCGCACGTGCATGATCTCTACACATCTGCAATCCGGGGTAATTCGGAGTCCCTGAATTCGTATTTCGACCAAATTAGCACTCGCTGATGAGTGGCTGCAGAGATACAGCGCAAGCGAAAATTGAAAATGCTGCATTTAAGGTACTGCTCGTTGATCCCATTTTTTGAGCTAAATCGAGTGAAGCAGGTGAAACCAATATTTTTCAGTCTAGTTAACACTAATCTATTCGATTTTGGAGCGGGTTTGAATCGAAATTCTCATGGTGAATTTTTGGTCGAAAAATGTAAAATTGAAACCTTCTTGAAGGTCCAAATTCTGCTTTGGGCTCGCTTTCGTGCCGAACTGATCCCGCACGTGCATAATCTCTACATCTGCAATCCGAGGTAATTCGGGGTCCCTGAATCGTATTTCGACAAAATAAGCACTCGCTGATGAGTGCCTGAGAGATACAGCGCATGCGAAGATTGAAAATGCTGAATTTAAGGTACTTGCTCGTTTATCCCATTTTTTGACCTAATCGAGTAATAGCAGAGATGAAAAACCGTATTTTTCAGGTCTAGTTAACACCTAATCTATCGATTTGGATCGGTGAATCGGAATTCTCGATGGTGATTTTTGGTCGAAAAAATGTGAAAATTGAAAATTTTTTGAAGGTCCAAAAATTCAGCTTTGGGCTCGTTTCGCGCCGAGCTGATCCTCACTTGCATGATCTCTAACACGCAATCCTGGGTATTTCGGGTCCTGAATCGTATATGTCGACAAAATTAGCACTCGCTTATGAGTGCCTGCAGAGGTACAGCGCATGCGAAAATTGAATAAAATGCTGCATTTAAGGTACTTGGTCGTTGATCCCATTTTTTGAGCTAAATCGATTGAAGCAGATGAAAACCATATTTTTCAAGGTCTAGTTAACACCTAATCTAACGATTTGGAGCGGTTGAATCGAAATTCTGGATGGTGATTTTTGGTCGAAAAAATGTGAAAATTGAAAATTTCTTGAAGGTTCAAATTCAAGCTTTGGGCTCCTTTTCGTGCCGAACTGATTCCCGCACGTGCTGATCTCTACATCTGCATCCGGGGTAATCTCGGATCCCTGAATCGTAATTTGACAAAATTAGCACTCGCTGATGAATGCCTGCAGAGTCAGCGCATGCGAAAATTGAAATGCTGCATTTAAGTACTTGCTCGTTGATCCCAGATTTTTTGAGACTAAAATCGAGTGAAGCAGGTGAAAACCATATTTTTTCAGGTCTAGTTTAACACCTAATCTATCGATTTGGGAGCGGTTGAATCGAAATTCCCGATGGTGATTTTTTGTCGAAAAAAAAATGTGAAAATTGAAAACTTCTTGAAGTCCAAATTCAGCTTTGGGCTGGTTTTCGTGCCCGAACTGATCCTGCACGTGCATGATCTCTACATCTGCAATCAAGGGGTAATTCGGAAGTCCCCTGAATCGTATTTCGACAAAATAAGCACTCGCTGATGAGTGCCTGCAGAGATCCAGCGCATGCGAAAATTGAAATGCTGCATTTAAGGTACTTGCTCGTTGATATCATTTTTTGACCTAATCGAGTGAAGCAGATGAAAACCGTATTTTTCAGGTCTCGTTTAACACCTATCTATCCGATTTTGGAGCGGATTGAATCGAAATCCCTCGTGGTGATTTTTGGTGAAAAAATGTGAAAATTTGAAAAATTTCCTTGAAGGTCAAATTCAGCTTTGGGCTTCCTTTCGTGCGAACTGAATCCCGCACGTGCATGAATCTCTACATTGTAATCGGGTAATTCGGCGGCCCCATGAATCGTATTTCAATAAAATTAGCACTCCGCTGATGAGTGCCTGCAGCAGATACAGCGCATGCGAAATTTGAAATGCTGCCTTTAAGGTACTTGCTCGTTGAATCCATTTTTTTGACCTAAATCGCCGTGAAGCAGGTGAAAACCATAATTTTTCAGGTCTATTTAACACCTAATCTATCGAATTGGAGCGGTTAAATCGAAATTCTCGATGGTGATTTTGGTCGAAAAAATGTGAAAATTTGAAAATTTCTTGAAGGTCCAAAGTCAAGCTTTGGGCTCGCTTTCGTGCCGACTGATTCCGCACGTGCATGATCTATACATCTCCTGCAAATCCGGGGTAAATTTCGGAGTCCCTGATCGTATTTTCGACAAAATTGCACTCGCTGATGAGTGCCTGCAGAGATATAGCGCATGCGAAATTGAAAATGCTCCATTTAAGGTACTTGCTCGTTGATACCAATTTTTTGAGCTAAATCGAGTGAAGCAGATGAAAACCGTATTTTTTTCAGGTCTAGTTAACACCTAATCTCTCGATTTGGAGCGGTTGGAATCGAAATCTCGATGGTGATTTTGGTCGAAACAATGTGAAAATTGAAAATTTCTTCGAAGGTCCAAATTCAGCTTTGGGCTCGCATTTCGTGCCGAACTGATCCCGCACGTGCATGATCTCTACATCTGCATCCCGGGGTAATTCGGAGTCCCTGAAATCGTATTTCGACAAAATTAAGATCGGAAGAGGCCTGCAGAGATACAGCGCATGCGAAATTGAAAATGCTGCTTTAGGTACTTGCTCGTTGTTTTCCCAATTTTTTTTACCTTAATCGATTGTGAAAGCAGGTGAGGAGAAATATGGTTTTCACCTGCTTCACTCGATTAAGTAAAAAAATGGGATCACACGAAAGCAAGTACCTTAAATGCAGCATTTTCAATTTTCGAATGCGCTGTATCTCTGCAGGCAATCATCAAGCGAGTGCTAATTTTTGTCGAAATACGATTCAGGGTCCGAATTACCCCGGATTGCAGATGTAGAGATCATGCAAGTGCGGGGGATCAGTTCGGCACGAAAGCGAGCCCAAAGCTTAATTTGGACCTTCAAGAATTTTCAATTTCACATTTTTTCGACCAAAAATCACCATCGGGAATTTCGATTCAACCGCTCCAAATCGATAGATAGGTGTTAACTAGACCTGAAAAATACGGTTTTACTGCTTCACTCGATTTAGCTCAAAAATGGGATCAACGAGAAGTACCTTAAATGCAGCATTTTAATTTTCGCATGCGCTGTAGCATCTCTGCAGGCACTCATCAGCGAGTGCTAATTTTGTCGAAATCCGATTCAGGGACCCCGATTACCCGATTGGCAGATGTAGAGATCATGCACGTGCGGTGATCAGTTCGGCACGAAAGCGAGCCAAAGCTGAATTTGGACTTCAAGAAATTTTCAATTTTCACATTTTTCGACCAAAAATCACCCATCGAGATTTTCGATTCAACCGCTCAAATCGATAGATAGGTGTTAACTAAGACCTGAAAATTATGGTTTTCACCTGCTTCCTCGATTTAGGTCAAAAAATGGGATAAACGAGCAAGTACCTTAAATGCAGCATTTTTCAATTTTTCGCATGCGCTGTAATCTCTGCAGGCACTCATCAGCGAGTGCTAATTTTATCGAATACGATTCAGGGGCCCCGAATTACCCCGGATTACAGATGTAGAGATCATGCACTGCGGGATAGTTCGGCACGAAGCGAGCCACAAAGCTGAATTTGGACCTTCAAGAAATTTTTCAATTTTCACCTTTTTTCGACAAAAAATCACAATCGAGAATTTCGATTCAACCGCTCCAAATCGATAGATTAGGTGTTAACTACCTGAAAAATATGGTTTTCATCTGTTTCACTCGATTTAGCTCAAAAAATGGGATCAACGAGCAAGTACCTTAAATGCAGCATTTTCAATTCTCGCACATGCGCTGTATCTCTGCAGCACTTCATCAGCGAGTGCTTATTTTGTCGAAATACGAGTGTCACGGGGACCCCGAAATACCCGGATTGCAGATGTAGAGATCATGCACGTGCGGAATCAGTTCGGCACGAAAGCGAGCCCAAATGCTGAATTCTGGACCTTCAGAAATTTTCAATTTTGACAGTTTTTCGACCAAAAATCACCATCGGGAATTTCGATTCAACCGCTCCAAATCGCTAGATTAGGTGTTAACTAGACCTTGAAAAATATGGTTTTCATCTGCTTCACTCGATTTAGTTCAAAAAATGGGATCAACGAGCAAGTACCTTGAATGCAGCATTTTCAATTTTCCCATGCGCTGTATCTCTGCAGGCACTCTTCAGCGAGTGCTAATTTTGTCGAATACGATCAGGGGCCCCGAATTACCACGGATTGCAGATGTAGAGATTCATGCACGTGCGGATCAATTCGCACGAAAGCGAGCCAAAGCTGAAATTTGGACTTCAAGAAATTGTCAAATTTTCACATTTTTTCGACCAAAATCACCATCGAGAATTTCGATTCAACCGCCCATCGATAGATTAGGTGTTAACTAGAACCTGAAAAATATGGTTTTCATCTGGCTTCACTCAATTTAGCTCAAAAAATGGGATTAACGGCAAGTACCTTAAATGCAGCATTTTCAATTTCGCTGCGCTGTATCCTCTGAGCACTCATCAGCCGAGTGCTAAATTTTGTCGAATAGCGATTCAGGGGCCCCGACTTACCCCGGATTGGCAGATGTAGAGGATCATGGCACGTGCGGGACTTCCAGTTCGGCACGAAGCGAGCCAAAGCTGAATTTGGACCTTCAAGAAATTGTCAATTTTTTCACATTTTTTCGACCCAAAATTTCACCATCGAGAATTTCGATTCACCGCTCCAAATCGATAGATTAGGTGTTTACTAGACCTGAAAAATATGGTTTTCATCTGCTTCACTCGATTACGGTCAAAAAATGGGATCAACGAGCAAGTACCTTAAATGCTGCATTTTCAATTATCGCATGCGCTGTATCTCTGCACACTCATCAGCGAGTTCTAATTTTGTCGAAATACGATTGGGCCCCGAATTACCCCGGACTGCAGATGTAGAGATCTATGCCGTGCGGATCAGTTCTCGGCTACGAAAGCGACGCCCAAGCTAAATTTGGACTTCAAGAAATTTTCCAATTTTCACTTTTTTTCGACCAAAAATCACCATCGAGAATTCCGCATTTCAACCGCTCCAAATCGATTAGATTAGGTGTTAACTAGACCTGAAAATATGCTTTCATTCTGCTTCCATCCGATTTAGCTCAAAATGGGATCAACGATAGCAAGTACCTAATGCAAGGGGCATTTTCAATTTCGCATAGCGCATGTATCTCTGCAGCACTCATAGCGAGTGCTAATTTTTTTCGAAATAAGATAGGGCCCCGAATTACCCCGGATTGCAATATGTAGAGATCATGCACGTGCGGGAGTCAGTTCGGCACGAAAGCAGCCCAAAGCTGAATTGGATCCTTCAAGAAATTTTCAATTTTCACTTTTTCGACCAAGAAATCACCATCGGAATTCGAGTCAACCGCTCCAAATCGTAGATTAGGTGTTAATAGACCTGAAAAATATGGTTATCATCTGCTCACTCGATTTAGCTCAAAAATGGGATCAACGAGCAAGTTCCTTAAATGCCAGCATTTTCAATTTCGCATGCGCTGTATCTCTGCAGCACTCATCAGGAGTGCTAATTTTGTCGAATACGATTCAGGGGCCCCGAATTACTCCGGATTGCAGATGTAGAGATCAAGCACGTGCGGGGATCAGTTCGGCACGAAAGCGAGCCCAAAGCTGAATTTGACCTTCAAGAATTTTCAATTTTCACATTTTTTCGACCAAAATCACCATCGAGAATTTCGATTCAACCGCTTCAAATCGAAAGATTAGGTGTTAACTAGACCTGAAAATATGGTTTCATACTGGCTTCACTCGATTCTAGCTTCAAAAAAAGGGGATCAACGAGGCAAGTACTTAAAGTGCCAGCATTTTCAATTTTCGCATGCGCTTTATCTCTTGCAGGCACTCATCAGCGAGTGTAATTTTGTCGAAATACGATTCAGGGCCCCGAATTACCCCGGGTTGCAGATTTAGAGATCATGCACGTGCGGGATCAGTTCGCACGAAAGCGAGCCCAAAGCTGAAATTTGGACCTCAAGAAATTTTCAGTTCACATTTTTCGACCAAAAATCACCATCGGGAATTTCGATTCAACCGCTCCAAATCGATAAATTAGGTGTTAACTAGACCTGAAAAATATGGTTTCATCTGCTTCACCTCGATTTAGCTCAAAAAAAGGGTCAACGAGCAAGTGACCTTAAAATGCTGGCATTTTTCATTTTCGCATTGACGCTGTTATCTCTGCAGGCACTTCAGCGAGTGTAATTTTGTCGAATACGATTCAGGGCGCCCGAATTACCCCGGCTTGCAGATGTAGAGATCATTGCACGTGCGGATCAGTCGGCACGAAAGCGGCCCAAAGCTGAATTTTGGACCTTCAAGAAATTTCAATTTTCACATTTTTTCGACCAAAATCCCATCGGAGAATTTCGATTCCAACCGCTCCCAATCATAGATTAGGGTGTTAACTAACCTGAAAAAATATGGATGTCATCTGCTTCACTCGATTTAGCTCAAAAAATGGATCAACGAGCAAGGTACCGTAAATGCAGCTTTTCAATTTTCCGCATTGCGCTTATCTCTGCAGGCACTCATCAGCGTGTGCTAATTTTGTCAAAATACGATTCAGGGCCCCGAATTACCCGATTGCAGATGTAGAGGATCATGCACTGCCGTGATCAGTTCGCCGAAAGCGAGCCGCAAAGTGAATTTGGACCTTCAGAGAAAATTTTCAATTTTTCACATTTTTCGACCAAAAATCACCATCGAGAATTTCGATCCAACCGCTCCAAATCGATAAGGTGTTAACTAGACCTGAAAATTATGGTTTTCATCTGCTGCACTCGATTTAGCTCAAAAATGGGATCAACGAGCAAGTAATAAATGCAGCATTTTCAACTTTCGCATGCGCTGTATCTCTTGCAGCACTCATCGCGAGTATAATTTTTTCAAATACGGATTCAAGGGGCCCCGAATGTACCCCGGATTGCAGATGTAGAGACCGTGCACGTGCGGGATCAGTTCGGCACGAAGCGAGCCCAAGTCTGAATTGGACTTCAAAAATTTTCAATTTTCACATTTTTCGACCAAATCCACCATCGAGAATTTCGTTCAATCCGCTCCAAATCGATAGATTAGGTGTTAACTAGAACCTGAAAAATATGGTTTTTCACCTGGTTCACTCGATTTAGCTCAAAAAATGGAATCAACGAGCAATTACCTTAAATGCAGCATTTTTAATTTTCGCATGCGCTGTATCTCTGCAGCACTCATCAGCGAGTGGTAATTTTGTCGAAATACGATTCAGGGGCCCCGAATTACCCCGGGATTGCAGATGTAGAGATCATGCAGTGCGGAATCAGTTCGGCACGAAAACGAGCCCAAAAGCTGAATTTTGACCTTCAAGAAATTTTCAATTTTCACATTTTCTCGACCAAAAATCACCATCGAGAATTCCGATTCAACCGCTCCAAATCGAGAGATTAGGTGGTTAACAGACCTGAAAAATATGGTTTCATCTGCTTCACTTCGATTTAGCTCAAAAAATGGAATCAACGAGCAAGTACCTTAAATTCAGCATTTTCAATTTCCGCTGCGCTGTATTCTCTGCAGGCACTCATTTCAGCGCAGTGCTTAATTTGTCGAAATACGATCAGGGGCCGAATTACCCCGGATGCAGATGTAGAGATCAATGCAGTGCGGATCAGTTCAGCACGAAGCGAGCCCAAAGCTGAATTTGGAACCTTCAAGGGAAGATTTGTTCAATTTCGCACATTTTTTCGACCAAAATATCACCATGCGAAGAATTTCGATTTCAACCGCCTCCAAAATCGATAGATTAAGTGAGTAAATAGACCTTGAAAAAATGGTTTTCATCTGCTTCAACTCGATTTAGCTCAAAAAATGGGATCAACGGCAAGAACCTTAAATGCAGCATTTTCAATTTTCCCGCATGCGCTTTATCTCTGCAGGCATCATCAGCGAGTGCTAATTTTGTCGAAATACGATTCAGGGGCCCCGATTACCCCGGATTGCAGATGTTAGGATCTGCAGTGCGGATTCAGTTCGGCACCGAAAGCGAGCCCAAAACGCTGATTTGGACCTTCAAAGAAATTTTCAATTTCCACTTTTCGACCAAAAATCACCACGAGAATTTCGATTCAACCGCTCCAAATCGACATAGATAGGTGTTAACTAGACCTGAAAAAATATGGTTTTCATCTGCATCACTCGATTAGGTCAAAAAATCGGATCAACGAGCAAGTACCTTAAATTGCACATTTTTCAATTTTCGCATGGCGCTTGTATCTCTCAGGCCTCATCAGCTAGTTGCTAATTTTGGCGAACATACGGATTAGGGGCCCGATTACCCCGCGAGCAGATGATAGAGATCATAACGTGCGGATCAGTTGCACCGAAGCGAGCCCAAAGCTTGAATTTGGACCCTTCAAGAAAATTGTTCAATTTTTCACATTTTTTCGACCAAAAATCACCATCGAGAATTTCGATTCAAACCGCTCCAAATCGATAGATTAGGTGTTAACTAGACCTGAAAAATATGTTTTCATTCTTGCTTCACTCGATTCTAGCTCAAAAATAGGGATTCAACGGAGCAAGTACCTTAAATGGCAGCAATTTTCCA
>JAJKFJ010001992.1:0-13188 GCA_027382625.1 Tetmemena sp. SeJ-2015
CTGGGGAGGGAACTAGAGGGTAATCCTATACTATCAACCCCACTAGGGGGAAGGCAAGCCGGAGGAAGGTGGGGGCAGATCTAGGGCGCTACGGCCAGATAAGAGCCCACGCTCTAGTCCCTGGAAAGTGAGAAATGAAGATAATGAATTATAATGTGATCGCTCAAATATATACAGCCTTGCAACAATATTTGAATATTCATTTTCTAACCTTAAAGGTGAAGCTTCCATGAACTCTTTATAATTAATATTTATAAATGAATAATGCTTGGCAAGTTATGTTTGCTAAGTCTTGTTTGCTGAGTCATGTTTGAGCACTAATGTTTTAGCACTCATGTTTGAGCACTTGTGTTTGAGCACTCATGTTTTAGCACTCGTGTTTTTGCACTCATGTTTTAGCACTCGTGTTTTGGACGAATGAATTAGACAATGATAAATGAGATTGATTAAATAATAAGTGATTAAACTACAGACAATTTTCATCATTTAATTAAATAAATATGGAGTTATCTCAAAGATTTAGTGGACTAAAAAGCTTAAGATCGGATGATTAACTCGGCTCTGGATTTGAATAGTACTTCTATATTATAAAAGATAAGTAATAAAAACATCTATCAGCTAGTTAAGTTCAAGTAACTTCACCTTTAAAAATGAAGGCAATAGATATAATTTTTGAGGAAATGATGTAATTAATTCAAAACAATTAGAAGATGACTCTCCTTAACATTAATGACTCGGATAGAAGATGTCTAAGGTCTCTGCTTCCAATTAAGAGCAGAAGGAAAGTTAAGATGAAATAGAAATAAGAGGAAATATTTGAGAAATACAAAGTTGAAATAATGAATCAATAAAATTTATCTAAGAACTTTAACTGAACACTGGAAAAATATCTTAATAGGAATTTGAGTCAAGACCAAGCACAAAGTCACTTAAGTTTTAGAAGTAATATGTCTCTCCCTCGATAAAATAGGCATTTAAAGAAAAAAATGGCAAAACTTAAAGGAGAGCTTGAGATTATCTAAAGATCAAAATCCTAGTTTGCATCTCTGATCAGCATCTCATCCATCAACAGAAGCTTAAGAGAATCATTTAACTTTAAGCTCGGGAGGTCTTCTCAGGCTATTCCAAAGTTTAGAAATCCCACTTTCAATGAGAAAAAAAACGATTGATTTCAAGATTGTTATTGCAGAATCTTTCATGAAGGAGCAATAAATAACTCTGTTGATGAGAGCTACATTCGCTCAGATTACTTGCCAGACAAGTAATGGAGTTTCAATCAAGCTACACTGCTCAAATCTTATTAAAAGCTCAGAGAAGAATATATTCATGATAGAACAAGTGAGACAACTAAAGAGGCTTTGAGTTACGTTAATTCAGAAAAAAAAGTTGTATGCAAGTGGAAATTCTGCTAAATTTCTCCATTTTACTCAGTAAGTCTTAGCTTAAAAAGCCCACTTGCTTATAATGACAATTTGCAACATTTGCCCAGTTACTAAATTTGTCTAAACTCTATTTGGACTCGATTTGAATAAGTAGAATTAAGCATCTCAAATAGAAGGTATTGAAAGATGAGTTAGGAGATTAAGATAGAGGAAATATTTGGCTTAAATAGTTTCAAAAAGAGAGTTTCCATAACTAATACAGATAGCGCTTCTCAAGACTAATCAATTAATTAAGTTAAACCTAATCAGGCAGAGTATAAACCTCTTTGTTTATTCTTACAGAAAAAAGACCCTAGCCCAATCTCAAATTTCAGCGAGATAGACTCAAAGAATGAAAATAGCAACTCTCATCAAGCCAGGATTTTCTCTAAAACACCTGAATTTGAAGATTCCCAAACAAAGCGGAAAAGCATTCAAAGATGTTCTTTGATCTTAAAATTGATTCCTCAGTAAAAAAAGCAAACTCAACAAAATAAACTCATAACACCTTTCTATTTCTAAAACTGAATTCTAACTAAGGGAGCCGAGTGAGTAGAATGCAAAAGATTATAGGAGGCAAGTTTCCATGAAGGGAGAAAAAAAATATTGATATTATTGATATGGAATTAAATGTCAAAAATTATGTGAGTACAAGTCTCTTATTAATATCATCTTTAATATATCAATCAATATTATTCATCGAAAACACGAGTGCGAAAACACGAGTGCGAAAACATGACTGCGAAAACATGAATGCTAAAACATAAGTTCGCCAACATTAAATATATAATAGCTGTCATCATACATGAGTTGTGATACATGACTTCTAAAACATGAGTGCTAAAACATGAGTGCGAAAACACGAGTACGAAAACATGAGTGCGAAAACATGAGTGCTCATACATGATTACCCAAACATTATATATAAAACATTTGTTGCCTTACACGAGTTCCTAAACATGAGTGCTAATACAAGAGTGCTCAAGTATGAATGACCAAACATGAGTTCTCATACATGGGTTCTCAAACATGAGTTCTCAAACATGAGTGCCCAAACATGAGTGCCCAAGCATGAGTTCTCAAACATGAGTTATGAAACATGAGCTATGAAACATAAGTTACGAAGCATGAGTCACCAAGCATGATTCACCGAACACGAGCACGAGCACAAGTTGCGAAGCATGAGTTATCAATCATGTTGAATCGATACATGAGATCTCAATCTTGATCTTCAAACATGGCCAAGGGTTAGAGTTTGAATCCATGCTTTGATACTGAACAACCATAGTGACTGCGTCTTCGTTTGATCAAGATCTTTGATTGCTTGAGCGATCGCCGTTACCAACTATTCTCTATAACGCGAATGTTAGTGTTGCAACGAGAATCATCAACTTACTTGCTATCAACTTTTGCTTTCTTAAGTTATCGTTTCAATTGACCAAAGAGTTGTTCAACAGGATTCAGCCATGGTGAGTATTGCGCATTGAAGAGAACATGACACTTGAACAACTTGCATGTCTCTAGTACTTGAGAATGTCTATGTATCACTGCGTTGTCCATGAACACGAGTACATCTTTGTTCTGAGTGTCGAGTGAAGATCTTACACTAAACAACGTTCTGTACACGAAGTTTTCAAACACCGTTGAGTCAACACCACCTTCAAGAATTTGTGTTGCAATGACTTGATCTTGCGATAGTGCTGAAAGCAATGACATCGAATACTACTATCTGCGATTCTTCTCTTTCTCTCTGCACAACTTCTGCGCAACTTGGCCGAACCTGCCAAGTGCTTTGTCTAATCTTATTCGTGATTTGTCAATCAAGTTCTCTGTTGCATTCTCTTCCTCTGATTCAAAGTCGTTCGTGTTTTCAACTTGTGAAACATCAGCTACAAGTTTCGTTGAGCGATCAACTTCTTACCTTCTGAATCGCTCTCAACATTCTCGCCACTGCCCACGTTTGAGTTTGAGATTGGACCACTGTTGCTTGATTCGAATGAATCATCTCTTGATTGCTTCTTCAGAGTGGAGGAAATGTATTCATCATTGTGCTCTGCAATCGGAGTGAGTTGAGTGCGCACTTGCACTGAACTTTCATCTTTAGAACCTAGCAACATCAAATCTGATTAGACATACTTGCTGCGCTCATCAAATCGAATCGATCGAGTCGTCTCCTCACTGAACTTATCTACTGCCTTGCATGTTCGTTCCTCACTTTAGTTCGTGGAGTTGTGAAGCAATGTGCGGAGTGCGATAGCACTTCATCATTTCTATTCTATTGTAAAGTTTTAAATTATAAATTCTAAATATCTGATTCGATTATAACTTACACTATTTGAATTCACTGATGACTCATCTCTCTCCTCGTTGTCATCTTCATTCCCGTTGCCGAATCCACTTTCAAGTTGATCTTTGAGATGACGGCGAATGATGTTGTTGTTCAACGTCCACTGCCTCTTCTTCACTGCGTCAGATCTAAAGTTGCTTTCGTCAATGCTGATGATAATGAAGTCTTCGAACAAGAACTGCGCGAGCAGTCTCGCAACCCACTGTCGTTTCTCATCGAAGTTTGGATCTGAATACTTGAGATTAGAACTCTGGTATGAACCGAACTGCAACTTGAATTCATCTCGCAACACTGAACTCAGAGTTGTTGGACAAGGAATGTGATCACGCAACGAGCGAGCGCTCGTGTAAACTTTCTCTGAGGGAGTTGCATACTTCTCTTCCTCCAACTCTAATCCGTTCTCCATCTTCTCTCGCAACATATCCTCTTCAAGTCCTGCTCTTAAAGTTTCAAGGTTGACTCCGTGAACTCCTCCAACTTCTAATCTCCGTTGAATCGCCTCGCACAACTCAACTCGACTGTAACCACGAGGACCAGGTCTGAACGTTCCCTTCTCACGCTTCTCTTGCTCACGCATAATGTACTTTGATTTCACAATGATTGCTCTGACAACATCAACAGACATCTTTGCTTCCTTCGCTATCAACTTAGGTTTGACATTGTCTTTGAAGTAGAGTCGCTTCACGAGTTGCTCCTTCTCAAACTTCTTCTGAACTCTGCGTTTGAATCGTGGTTGATTGATGAGTTCCTCCAACTCTGGTTCCAACTACTTCGTACTCCTATTTAAGATTGCTGCAAGAGATCTCTACACTGGATCATCCTCCAGGTTTGTTCCAACGGCAGAGTTTGAGAATTAGTTGTGTTGCTTCAACGGGAGTTGAGACGAGTTGCTTTACTTCTTGTCTAACTTGCGTTGCTTGATGTTCAAGTACAAAGCTCTAAGATACTCTATCAATGTTTCATCACTCTCAAAGTTGGAGACTTCAATGATTTCATTTAGTTTGCTTTGAATCTCACACTGAGGAAGATCAATGATGAGTCCACCTTCTAAACTCTGACACACAGTTGGGATTCGCATGTGGTGAAGTTATCTCGTTGTTGAATACTCTTTCTTAGTTGCACTGAACGTGCGAGTGAATGCCTTACCTATGACAACTGGTGTCCATAGTGTAACAGTCTTGCGCCGATCTTGAATCACGCTCTCTCTCACAGGTCCACTTGCTTAAGTATGGAGCAAGGATGTTGAAATGATAGACTCACTTCGATCACTGACACTGCTTCAATCTAAACTGCTTTCGTTGCTCTGATTCTATCTTCGAGCAAGGAGGTTGCTTGCTGCGTCGACTGTGCGCTTGAATTGCTTCCACATCTTTATTAAATATATAATTATGATTTCAAAGTTTGTGATTTACTTACATTAGATAAAGTCTCCCGTTACAAGAAAAAGTGAAGTAAAACTTCAGACAAGTGAAGTAAAACTTCAAGCTAACTTATCTTATCTTACACTCATTCGCGTTCTATCTCTGATATTGAAATAAGATGTAGCCAAGTATGTTGTGTATGTCTATGTTGTTTGATGTTGATTGCAACGATAGTCTGAGTAAGTTCACAGTCTCTGACATGACTAAATATCTCTGCGTTGTTACTTACTCTCTCAAATGCATTACTCTGATTCTGAACTCACAGTCAAACAGAACTAACTACTTCTCTTAGAACTAACATAGCTGTGTTGTTCACAAGTTCTAAGTCTTCCTCACACTCATAACTCTAACTCTATCATCTCAAACAACTAAACTTCTCAACGGGAACTTTCACCGTGAGTTATCACTCACACCTAACTTCTCTAACGGAGATTGCTAATCAAACTTTTCATTTGGCTCAACGGGGATCTCCATAGCCAAAATATATTTGAGTGGCCACTCATTCGCGAAAGTGCTACTCCCCCCGACTTACTTTTAATAAAAGAGCTGACCGTGCTAGGTACCTCTCACACGTCTTGTCAGCTTGGCCTCAAGTCTGTTGTCGTTGGCAGTTCAGTCGTGGGGTTACTATCTATAACGGGAGAATTGAAATTCAAAGTAATATGAAAGCCAACGTGGCTAGTTTGCTTACTCTTGTTAAATGTAGAACTTTAATAATTTTATCGGAGCAAAGACGAGAGACACTCTCAGCATAAAAATTGGTTTCTTCATAGAAGATGTAAAAAATAAATGGAGCTGAGAAACTTTCTCATTTGAAGTTGTATAAAATAAATGGAGCCAGCTTGTAGAATTGGAAAATGTGTAGACTTGGATTTCAAGCCGACTTCAATTTATTTTATGCGAGGTAGAGTTTTTCAATTTAAAAAATGGAAGTAGCTGTGCTGAGAGCTCTACCCCTGGGCTTTTAATTTATTTAATTGAAACTATGAGTTACTACTCCATTTGCCCTGACTACTTGTTTACATAAATAAAATGGAGAAGAAGACTCCCTGAGCTTCTGATTATTTTAGAACTTCCATTTTCCGACCTAAACAAATTTATGGAACTCCCGTTTGATAATTTAATTGAGAGATGGAAGTTCGCTAGCTGACGCCATTTATTAAATTGAATGAGGCCCTAAACTTATGCAAAGTCCTTGTTCATTATTTTACATTCTTAAGATTGAAAAAGTCTCCAGTATAGAGACAGAGCCTCCGGCCTTCTAAATTTTTAATAATTAATTATAAAGTTTACTGTTGGCGTCGCGCTTAAGTAGTCCGTTGGTGTGGCCATCCTCCCTAAACGAATATTCAAATCCCGTTGCAGATGCATATATAACCACGCGGAAATATAATCAATTATTATCATCACCTTCTACTATTCCAATTCCTAGAGCGTGGTCCTCTATCTCCGGCCGGCCCACCCTACAGACTAGGTTGGGCAAGTATAGGTAGAGGACCACCTTCCTCCGGCGGTCTGTGCTCCCATGTGAAAGCGGACTGTATAGGTTGTTTACTCTAGTGCCCCCAAGTTGAGCGCGGGCCTCTTGCTCCGGCGGACTGTGCCCCCATGTGGAAGCGGTCTGTATAGGAGAGGCCCGCCTTCCTCCGGCGGACTGTGCCCATCTTTATGGAAGCGGTACGTATAGGTTGCTCACTCAACTACCTTGATAACTGGGCGTGGTCTTCTACTTCCGGCGAGCTGTGCCCACATATGGAAGCGGCAAGTATAAGTAGAGGACCACCTTCCTCCGGCGGTCTGTGCTCCCATGCGAAAGCGGACTGTATAGGTTGAACACTCAGTTATCGTTCTCACAAGCGTGGTCCTCTATCTCCGGCGAGCTGTGCCCACAAGTGGAAGCGGCAAGTATAGGTAGAGGACCACCTTCCTCCGGCGGACTGTGCCCATTTTTATGGAAGCGGTACGTATAGGTTGTTTACTTGTGAGGAGGGGGAACCACCTGCTGAGCGCGGGCCTCTTACTCCGGCGGACTGTGCCCCCATGCGGAAGCGGTCTGTATAGGAGAGGCCCGCCTTCCTCCTGCGGACTGTGCCCATCTTTATGGAAGCGGTACGTATAGGTTGTTTACTTGTGAGGAGGGGGAACCACCTGCTGAGCGCGGGCCTCTTACTCCGGCGGACTGTGCCCCCATGCGGAAGCGGTCTGTATAGGAGAGGCCCGCCTTCCTCCGGCAGCTGTGCCCATTTTTATGGAAGCGGTGCGCATAGGTTGTTTACTCGAGAGACCTAAGAGCGTGGTCTTCTATCTCCGGCGAGCTGTGCCCACAAGTGGAAGCGGCAAGTATAGGTAGAGGACCACCTTCCTCCTGTGGACTGTGCCCATTATTATGGAAGCGGTCTGTATAGGTTGTTTACTCTTAGCATTGGAATTTAGAAGCATGAGGATAGGAACGACTGTATTTCCGTTGGTGGATATAGGTATCTAGCTTTCTCATTGGGTACCCGAATATACAGAGCCTATCTCTTAAGTGAGGTCATCCTCACCGTTTAGTTAATCTAATCAGTGTGGGTTTCTTCAACTACTAGACAAGGCTTCTGTACATTCTGGTTTCCCTGGTTTAAGTAACTTACCTTTAAATTGATGGAGTTATTAATTTAATTAATGGACCTCAGTGTTCCATTTATCTAAAAGGAGAAGCCAAAGAGTTTTTAATCTCTGAAGATTAAAAGTTTTATGAAGATGAAGCTTTTCAATTTAGAAGATGCAAGAATGTAAGCTACTTAAATAAATGTAGTCGTTCCATTTTTATTGGTCTCGTTAGTTCTGAATGGAAAGTCAAGTAGCTTTGTCATAAAATAAATCTTCTAGCTTGCTAAGTTCCATAAATTTAATTGAGGTCTCTTCATAAATTGCTGCAGACAACTTACAAAGGTTTTATCAAACTTATGGAACTTTACTCTGCTCTTTATAGACCACAACCTATGTTGAACCTCGGTGATTGATATCAAATGATTACCTTGCCTCTCGTCCTCACTCCTCCATAAGCAGTGTCGCCAAGCTCCCCCTCCCTGCCCTCCCCGAGCCTTGACTAATCACTGTTGTTGAATTCAATTTGTAGAATGAATCCCCGTTGAGAACTAACGGAGAATGATTTCATTTGAATCTTACACTGCTCAACGGAGTTGATTCTGCTATTATCATTCATCTCATCTCAATACAGATGCTAGGAGTCTCTTACTACTAGTCTCATATCACTATGTATATATATGATTATCAAGTAGACAAAGTTTATACTTGAACACTTTGACTATAACATAGGAAAGAGTTAGAGACGATTCTCATTATCTAAAGTCAATACAACTTACACTCTACGACTTCCATTCAGTAGTAGAACTAATCTATGAACGTGCTAGATGATTAGAGATGAGTGAGAGTGATATAGATGAGTGAGTGCACACATACTATAGTGTAAGGACATACTTGATTTAGTATAGGTTCACCGTTGAGTTAGTAAAAGTTCACCGTTGATTTAGTAAAGGTTCACCGTAAATTTAGTAAAGGTTCACAGTTGATTTAGTAATGGTTCAAGTGAAATTTAGTAATGGTTCACAATTTAGTAATGGTTCACTTGAAATTTAGTAATAGTTCACAATTTAGTAAAAGTTCACCTTAGATTTAGTAATAGTTCACCCAAATTTAGTAATGGTTCACTTGAAATTTAGTAAAGGTTCAAGTATTTAGTAATGGTTCACTTGAAATTTAGTAAAGGTACATACCAACAAAGTTAGCTTATCTCATTCAGTTTCAACTCTAATCTCAATTTACAAGTTGCTTAATGTTCTAATTCTGAAGTAGCATTGATAGTTAAGCATGAAACAACTTACATAGACACCGAACGTTCCCCGTTGGAGTTATCCTCACTCATAGCTCTAAGTTTGCCGTTGATTGATTGATTGATTGATTGAGCATTAATCACATGCTTGCATGCTACTAACGAACTCAGTTCGCGTCTATGTCATACATATCTCAATGCTCCATCTCACATTCAACGACGAATCTTAATTTAGTTTGATTTAAAAAGGTTCTCCATAGTTTTGAGACGATGAAGTTTTACTTCACCTGCTTGAAGTTTTACTTCACCATTTTGAAGTTTTACTTCATAAAAAGTTGTAATTACTATAATTTGTTAATTAATCAATATTAACATAAGTACTATAGTATATTTAAATTTAAATTCAAACACTTCGCCGCGTAAATGGCAAACACTAAGCTACGCTCAAAGAGAAAGAAGATCAATAAGTCTAAGTAATCAAAGTGGTTAGACAAGAGGAAGCAAGCTTTCATATGCGGAAAGTCAGGCTGTGTAATGACTGTGATGGCCTGCAACTTGTATCGCCATCTTCAAACTTTTCATGATGGGATGAGTATCAAAGAGTATAGAGGGAAAGCTTTAAGTTTCAAATGTGAAACCTGTAGTTCCTCTTACTCAACAGCAGACTCGTTGAGAGTGCACAAGTGCAAGAGTGAAGTTGAACTTGATTTAGAGAATGAGGAGGAAATGAAAACAAGCAAAGGCATTGATTCAAGTGAGCTAAATACTAATTCGAAACAACACACAACAACTTTGAAAGTTGTTTCAAATTTGAAATGTAAGTCATTAAATCTTACTCACACTTTCTGTAAGCTGTATCAAAAGAGAAGAGACTCTTGAAACCTGTTCAATACTCAATCATGAAGCTGAAGACGCCAACTGGAATAAATAAGAAGCGCATCTTTGCCGTTGGGAGCTAACAGAGATTCAAGCAATCCTCCAACAAAGTACTTCATTTATTTTCTCTTGCGAGTAAAACTTTGTAGAGAGAACTTCGATTGTAAACAATGAGTTGTAATAGAAAAGATAGTTAAGATAACTAAGTGATCTCTCTCACAATATTGCCACCTGCAACGGAACTCCCTCGCAACAACTATGAACTTTTCTATCACGACTCTCAACAGGAACTAACTATAGCAGAAGATGAGGAGGTTGTTCTCGCAAAGCATTGCGTTGAATTAATTTTAGTGACAGAGTAGTTTGCAAGAAAGATTTACAAGTACATTATCAAATCACAAAGTAATACAGAGATGAAATAAGATGCTAACAACTAAGATGCAAACACTCTGGGATGTGAAAGCGTGATATTCTTTGAAGATGCAAATCTAATTCTGAGTACTATGGTGGAAAGAGGAATGAACAAAGATTCTATATTCTGTGATGTTGGTTCAAAATAATGTCACCTTGCAATAACTGCATCTCTCAGATTTGGAACGAGAAGTTAGAACGCATCATGGTCAGATGAAGAACTTGAGAACGCAAAGTAAACGACTCGAACTTTTGTTAGGCGACCACCTTCATCATTCACTAGACTTTCAGACTTAAACTAGAACAAGATTATGAATAGGATAGAGCTCGTTGAGTTCATAAGTCTGAAGAACTCAAGAAGTTAAATCGTGTCTTCGTTCAACAATCGTGTTGCAACACACGTTTATGTTAGTGATCGAATCAGAGATGAAGACGATTTACTCTTACTTGCTAACTTCTTCGAATCAGCTGCTGAGGTTGAAGTGATTATCTGGGGAGTTCCAGATAAAGTTATGAGAGAGAACTTCGGAATGAAAAGCTTCGTTCAGTGCGAATAGAAATAACTTAGAACGATTAAGGATGGAGAGTCTGTCAACATGTTTGTTTACTATCGGCGTTTCAACGAGAATCCTCTTCTAGATGAACATCTGATTGATAGAGGTTTCTTTGATATCAGCGACAACAGAGACTTAGTTGGTCTGTATTCAAGAATGGATGCAGATAAAAGAACAGAGTTCAACTACTCACTCACTCGTTAGTTAAGAGGCAACAGAGATCCAGGGATTACTTCTCCTCTCTTCCACGACTCAAGTAGAATTTCATACAAGCAACTAAACGGAGTAAGAGTTTGAGTTGAGAGCTCACAAGTCTGCAAGCTACACGCCCTTTCAAGATTACAAACACAGCGCAGCTGTTCTTATCTTACTTGATAGAAAACTAACGAAGGAAAGATCTGAAGTTGATTGGGAAGAGTTCTACAATACTTATGTTGTTTCAATCGCTGTTAGTGAAGGTCTTCACCATTGGCTTACAACGAAGTTCCATCAATATCATCTCGAACATCTTGCAGATCAAACTTAAATGATAAAGCTAACAGGACCCCCCGAGAGATATTATATCAAGAGACGCAAAGGAAAACTTTAGAGATAGCGCTTCAAAGATTGAGACATGATAGTTTTAACGGAGAGAGAAGAGATATAACAGTGAACTCTTAAAAAGTTAAAGCATACACTTCAGAGGAATGCTTCAATCAATTGTCGAAGATGTTAGACTGCACTGTAGGACGAAGTCTTCCTATCAATCAATGCATCTTCATTATCAGAGCAGCAATTCCTGACTACTATACTCTTGACGTATAATGTTTCAACGATTTGACAGCAACGGAGAAAAGTGATCTCGGTTATCTCGTTGACGGTCTCATCGATAATGTTGCTTGTCATCGAAATGAGTTCGTTCATTTTAAGGAAGTATGCTATCACTACTTCTGCTTCTTAAAACGATAGTCTCGAGTAAACAGTATGCTCCTCTCTCAATCTATAAACATGGAGAAGAAAAATCAAACCATACAATTCTAGAATGCCATGCTTCTGCAATCACTACAAGAGCAAGCTTTCAACTTTACGGTTTGAAAGTTGTTTTAGTTATTTTAAAAAATTTAAAAAATTTTTTTTTTTTTTTAAAAAAAAACCGGGGGCCAAACAAAAAAAAATTTTTCCCTTTTTTAAAAAAAAAAAAAAAAAAGGGGGGGCCCCCCCCCCCGGTTTCCCAAAAAAAAAAAAGGGGGAAGGGGAAAAAAACCCCCTAAAAAAATTTTTTTTAGGGGAACCTCCCCCTTTTTTTTTAAATTGTTTTCCTTTTTTTTTTTTTTAAAATTTTCCCCTTTTTCTTTTTCCCCTTTTTTTTTTTTAAAAACCCAAAAAACCTTTGGGAAAAAAAAAACCCCTTTGGGGTTTTAAAAAATTTTTTTAAAAAAAAAAGGGGGAAAATTTTGGGGGGGGGAATTTTTTTAAAAAAAAAAAAAAATTTAGAAATTTTTTAAAAAGGGGTTTTTCCCCCCAAATTTTTTAAAAAAAAAGAACCGTTTCCTTTTTTTTAAAAAAAGGGAAATTAAAAGGGGAAAAAAAAATTTAAATCCTTTTTTTTTTAAAAAAATTGGGAAAGGGGGAAAAAAGGGGTTTTTGGTTTTTAAAAAATTGGGGGGTTTTAAAATTTTTTTTTTTCCCCTTTTTTTTTTTAAAAAAAGTTTTTTAATTTTTAAAAAAAAAAATTTAAAATTTTTAAAAAATTTTTTTGGGAAAAAAAAAAAAGGGGGCCCCCCCAAAATTTAAATTTTTTTTTTTTAAAAAAAAATTTTTTTTAAAAAACCCCCCCCCCCCCCCCAAAAAAAGGGGGTTTTAAAAAAAATTTTAAATTTAAAATTTTTTTTTTTTAAAAATTTTAAAAAAATTTAAAAAGGGGGGGGGGAAAAAAAAATTTTTTTTTTTGGGGCCCCCCGAAAGGAAATTTTGGGGGGCCCAAAAAAATTTTTTAAAAAGGGGGGTTTTTGAAAAAAGGGCTTTCCCCCTTTTTTAGGAACAATTTTGGGTTTAATTTTTTTCCCAAAAAAAATAAAAAATTTTTTTTTTTTCCCCTTAAAAATTAAATTTTCCCAAAAAAAAATTTTAAAAAAGGGTTTTTTTTTAAAACAAAATTTTTTTCAAATTTTTAATTTTTTTTTTTCCCCCAAATTTTGTTTTAAAAATTTTAAAAAATGGTTTTAAAAACCCCCTTCTTTTGTTTTTTTTAAAATTTAAAAAATTTTAAGGGTTTTAATTGGGGGGGAAAAAAAACCCCAAAAAAAATTTTTTTTTTTTAAATTTTTTGGTTTTTTTAAAAAAACCC
>JAJKFJ010002010.1:0-15434 GCA_027382625.1 Tetmemena sp. SeJ-2015
TTACTAAAATTTAAGATTTTGGGTTTGCTCCAGGGTTTGGAGGATGATAAAATAAGGTGTTTTGGGTGTCAGGGGTTCAGGGTGTTGTGGATTTTATAGCTTGTATCCATAAAATTGAAATTTTTATGATAAATTTTACTATAGTCTGGTCAGGAGTCCAAAAATATTTTTATAAGACTCATTTTGAGGGCCCGTTTTCGCGTTTCCAAGTCAAATGGAGCGACTTTTTTTCGAACATGTGAAACTTTTGAGGGTTTTGTAAAAAATTGCCATAGTCTGCTCAGGATTATTTTTTAATCACAAATTTATAATAAAAATCTTTTGATTTATATTAAAATCTTATAGATTATATATAAAAAACATAAAATGTCTCAAATTATAGTAAATGTAGCTTTAATTTTTGGAAATTTATACTCATTTTGCCTTAAAATTTAGAAAATGTCCCAGATTATTGTCAACTTACATTGAAATTTTGCACATTTTTAGTCATTTTGCCATTAAATGTTGAAGATAGAGAATAGTATAGTCAATTTATAATAAAATTGTGCTCATTTATAATCATTTTGACATATAATGTTGAAAATAGATAAAATTATAGCCATTTTGTGCAGAAATTAAGATCATTTATAGTCATTGTTGACATAAAATGTAAAAAATTGACCAAATTATTGGCAATTTATGATGAAATAAAGACTTTTTATAGTCATTTTGACGCAAAATGTAGAAAATTAACAAAATTATAGGCAATTTATGTTTAAATTAAGACTATTTATAGTCATTTTGACATAAAATGTTGAGTATAGCGCAAATTATAGTCAATTTACTATGGAATTGTGAACATTTATAGATATTTCGATATAAAAAGAGGATAAAAATGAGATTTAAAGGCAAAATTTACAGGATTTTTACTAAAATTTAAGATTTTGGGTTTGAGTCAGGGTTTTGAGGATGCTAAATTAAGGGGTTTTGGGTTTCAGGGGGTTCAGGGTGTTATGGAGCTTATATCTTTTATTAATAAAATGGATATTTTTATGTTAAATTTTACATTTGTCAAGTCAAGAGTACAAAAATATTTTTTATAAGACCCATTTTTAAGTCCCTTTTTCGCGTTTCCAAGTCGAATGGGGCAACTTTTTTTTCCATAAAAAATTTGTGGTTATATAGAACTTTTTAAAAAATTTTATAATGGCAGGAGTCCTAAAATATTATTAAATTACCACTTTTAAGGTGTTTTTAAAGCGTTTCCAAGTCGAATGCAGTGTTTTTAGCTTATTTTATTTTTTTACATTTTTTGATTTTTTTTTTCCGAAATATGCGATCTACGGAAAACTAAGCTGATCGCAACTTTTTTGAAAATTTTATAAAATATTTTTTAACGAAAAAATGGGACTTAGACCACAAAAATTTTTTCCCTTCCAGGAGGGGGCGGTGGACTTTTATTTGCTCGGACAGCTAATCTAAGTGCCCTCTATCGATCTGTATATAAATATCTCTGCTCTCACTTCTCTAACACATCGACTTTTTGCGGCCAACTTTTCCAACCCCAAGGTGAAGAAAAAAAACCCAACCCCAAAACCCAAAACCTCAACACCCAAACTGAAACCTCAAAACCCCTTCAAACCCCAACCAACCCCCACTCAAACCCTGAATGTCACTATCTTAAAGTTCATAAGTGTAAAAGAATCGAAGAGTGTGTGTCAATATAAGCTAAGAAGACTCTACAACACCCAAACTGAAACCTCAAAACCCCTAAAGGCCTTCGGCCTAACCCCAACCCCACCCCAAATGCATCCTTATATTGAAAATGGCCTATAAATGAGGAATTTTAGATAAATTATGAAGTATATGGTGAAGAGATCGAAAATAAGACTTCTGAAAACCCAAACTGAAACCTCAAAACCCCTAATTGCCTTCGGCAAACCCCAAATAGTACGTTTATGATAAATTTTTAATTATATTCAGGGTTTGAGTTAGGGTTTGGCCAAGAGTTGAGTTAGGGTTTGAATCAGGGTTTCAGCAAATCAACCATGTTTTTAGAGAATTTCAAGTATTTATAATTTTTTTCCTAAATTTTCCAATGGTCTGGTCAGGAGTCCAAAAATATTTTTTCAATGACCCATTTTGAGGCCTTTTTTCGCGTTTCAGTCGAATGAGGCAACTTTTTTTCCTTTCATAAAAAATTAAACATTACGGAATTTTTTGAAAAATTTTTAAGTTTTTGGATCATAATTTGGCTTTTTCAAATTTTTGGAGATTTCTCCTAATTTTGAACTTTTTTAAAATCAGTGTAAAAAGACTGAAAATTTGTAAACCTCCAGAAATTAAACCAATAACTTTAAAAACTTGCGGAGTAGGTACTCATTTTGAAGCGCATAGCCAACATTTGTCACTATAAAACACTTTCAATGCATTCAGACTTCGTTAAAAGGTCGAAATCATAAAAATAACATTTTAGACCACTTTTCATACCAAGGGTACTTTTGGCCTTCCAAAAGAGGGCGGACAAAATTAATGAATTAGAAATGCTAGTTTAGGCAGTCTCTCTCGATCTGTATACAAATATCTCTCCTAACACTTCTTGAAGATATCGAATTTCATCGGGGAACTTTTACCCCAAAACCCCAAGGGAGAATAACAAAACCCCAAAAAGGCCTTCGGCCTAACCCCAACCCCCACCCCAAATGCAAATCCTTAAGGAAAAGAACAGTATAAGTGAGTAATCTAAGCCAATTTATGAGTTGAAAGTGAAAAGAAGAAAAAGTAGATTCTGAAAACCAACTGAACTTCAAAAACCCCAAAGGCTTCGGGCCTAACGCCCAACCCCCACCCAAATGCAATCCTTAAAGGAAAGAACAGTATAAGTGAGTAATCTAAGCCAATTTATGAAGTTGAAAGTGAAAAGAATGAAAAGTAGACTTCTGAAAACCCAAACTGAAACTTCAAAACCCCAAAAAGGCCTTCGGCCCAACCCCAACCCCACCCCAAATGCAAATCCTTAAGGAAAAGAACGTATAAGTGAGTATCTAAGCCAATTATGAAGTTGAAAAGTGAAAAGAATGAAAGTAGACTTTCCTGAAAACCAACTGTAAACTTCAAAACCCAAAAGGCCTTCGCCTAACCCAACCCCCACCCCAACTGCAAATCCTAAGGAAAAGAGTACTAAGTGAGTAACTAAGCCCATTTTGAGTTGAAAGTGAAAAGAATGAAAAGTAGACTTCTGAAAACCCAAACTGAAACTTCAAAACCCCAAAAAGGCCTTCAAGCCTATCTTTTTTTAATTTTTTTCTCGCTGCGCGATCTTTTCTGCCTACGGGGGTCTCCCCCAGACGCAGAAACAGGTCATCCCCCTTGCGTGTTATATTCTCCTTTTTATGAATGCTAATCATTTTTTATATTCTAATCTTATATCACTCAGTCTTATATATATTTAAGATTAAAAATTAGACTCATTATTTATTATATTTTTATGTTCATTTTTTTGTAGCATTCTTTTACTTATATGTTTATCTATTTTCAGTATTTATTATCAAGGATTATTTTAAATTGACTCTCTTTGCCACTCCTTGAATGAAAAATTAATTTACTTAATTGCCCTTTCTTTTTGATTTTATAATATTAATATCTACTCTATTTGATATGTAGATTTATATATACATATTTTCATTTTAATTTATTTACAAAATCGCATTTTTCTAAGAATGACGAGATGATGTGAGTTGTTTGCATTTAAATTATATAAGTATATAAATAAGTTAAACTCTTTCAATTTTCTACACGTTAATTGTAAAAATTGTTTTCAAATTCGAAATAAAGATATTTTGTTTGCAGTTAAAAGATTTAATGTCAAATCCATTTATATTCCTTATTATTTAATCGTGTGGAAAAAAAGTTTTAAATTATTTAAAAGACGATATGGGTATATTTTGTTTACAATGAAATGTTTGAACTTTGAAATTTGAATAAATCTTGCCAATTTATTTTTGCTTAAAATTCTAAAATGTGTAAAATGATTAAATATTTAAGTTTATAATGAGAAGTTACAATATGTAAATGATTTTTAAAATTAATGGCGAAGATAATATATAAAAAGTAAGAATGAGATAAATTATTATGTTAAGACATCTAAATTAAAATGATTCTTCTAAAATGACAAAACTTATTTTATTATGTCTATTAATATTTTTTAAAAGTCTGCAATGTAAAACTTTTACGATATCAATTTTGGTTTGCATGGAAATACTTGAAATGTTTCGAAATTTTAAATGATAAGGACATTTTATGTGTAAAAAAGAAAATTTTTCGTTATTAAAGTTGGTTTGTGTATATTTGTTTTATAAACGTGCTATAATATTTAATTGAATATTTTTTATGTTCATGAATATGTCAATCAAGTTTTTATATTTCATCAAACTTAAGAAAGTCGTAATATCATACCATTTTTTATTATATTTAAGGTATGAAATTATGTATTTATGTCTGTTTGATGTTTTCTTGCCTTTAAATGTTTTAAAAAAGTAAAATAATCTTAAATTTATTTAATTTTATAAGAATTAATAGAAATTACAGGATGACTGACATTAATTTCTTATTATTGAAAAATAAATGTATTAAGGAAAGATAACAAATCTTATTTTTTCGTTTTTAATTATAAATAAGATGTTTTTTATATGATTTATTGGCAAACAATATTTTATAATTAAAATTACAATAAAACAAATAAATTTGAAGGTGTTTTAATAAAATAGTCATAAATTAAATGAAATTATTATGTTTCAATTTTCTTCTTGCTCTCCTCGCCCTCTGGACTCGGTGTCGCTTTTTCTTTTGCTCGCCTCGCCCTACGGCCTCGGTTTCGCTTTGTGTGCGTGCTTTTATTCTTAATTGTTTAATTTTATTATTAAATATTTATGTATTATTCTTTTTAATATATATTTGATAAATAATAGGTTTGTAATTTAGTTGTATATTATAAAAATTAGTAATAGTTTTTTAAATTTTAAGATTAGAAATTATATCGTGAAAGAAGTTTGTTTGCCATTAAGTGTTTGAAAAGAGTAAGTATGTGTTAATTTTCGACTGTAAAATGAAGATATCTGGTGGACAAAATTTTCATGATTTTAATGTGAGTGTAAAAGTGACTAAATTGAGCAATTAAATCTTCAATTCAGGTTGTTTGCCGTTAAGTGTGTGAATGGAGTAAAAATGTGTGGATTTTCATCTGTAAAATGAAAATATCTGGTGGTCGAAATATCCATGCTTTAAATTCGTTTTTAAAAAGCATCAAAATATAGAAAAAGAAAATTTAATTCAGTTTGTTTGCCATTAAATGTTTGACAAGAGTAAAAATGTGTAGATTATCATCTGTAAAATGAAAAAACTGATGGACTAAATTTTCATGCTTTAAATGTGAGTTTAAAAGTGACAAAATTGAGTAATTAAATCTTCAATTAAATTTGTTTGCCAGTAAGAGTTTGAAAGGACTAAATATGTGTGGGTTTTCATTTGTAAAATGAAGATATCTGATGTATTAAATATTTATGAATTAGGCTTGTGTATGAAAAGACTCAAAATTTAGATATTGAATATTTAATTAAGTTTGTTTGCCATTAAGTGATTAAAAGAGAAATTCATGACGAATTTTCATGATATTTCATCTAAAGATATGAAAAAATCGGAAAATGAGATAATTATAAAAAACTATGTTAAGTGTTTGACAAGAGTCAGATTACTTATATTAATCTATTATAATGTGTATGAATTTAAATTTCGTTGCGAATATTAAGTTTTTCCATTGTAAGAGTGGAAATATATAGTTTCTTATTTTTAATTCTATTATTTTTGAATATCATCAATTTACTAAATGGATTATATTTATTTGCGCATAACTATTTGAACGAGAAAACCGCATATCAATATTCATGATTTTTATGTAAAGATATAAATTTCTGGTTTAACCAAGTTTTTTTTTGCAACGCTATATCTTATATGAGTGAATTAATGATGATTTTTAGTTTAATATGAAAATGAATAGATTTATAACCTTTTCTGATTCTTAAAACTGGATTAAGTATTAAATTTATATTATTTTTTGTGTAATAATTAATTTAGGTTTTTAGACAAGGTTTGGGGTTTGACTTTATTCTATGGTTTAAGGGGTTTTGGGTTTTAGGGGTGACGGTGTTGGTGATTTTAAAGCTTATCTTTATAAATTGTATAATTCGACTTATTTTTTTGTAGATATAGTCAGGAGTTCTAAAATATTTTTTAGATGACTCATTATGAGGTTAATTTTTCATGCTTTCAAGTCGAATGGAGCATCTTTTTTCGAACATGTGAAACTTATTATGATTTTGTAAAAATTTGCAATAGACTACTCAGGATTATTTTTTCATCACTAATTTATAATCAAAAATCTATAAATTAATAATAAAATCTCATTATTTATATATAAAATGGAATAAAAGTGTAAAATTCTTCATATTTTGATTATAATTTAAGATTTAGGGTTTGAGTCAGGGTCAATTTACAGTAAAGTTGTATAAATTTATCGTATTTTTCTCATAGAATGTAGAAAATAGACAAAATTATAGCCAATTTATGATGAAATTAAGACCATTTAAAGTCATTTTGTGATAAAATGTAGAAAATCTCTCGTATTATAGTCAAATTATGATGAAATTAATATCATTTATAGTCATTTTGATATAAAAGGAGAATAAAAATGAGATTTAAAGGCAAAATTTGCATTTTTTTGACTATAATTTAAGATTTAGGGTTTGATTCAGGGTTTTGAGGATGATAATTTAAGGGGTTTTGGGTTTCAGGGGGTTCAGGGTGTTGTGGAGTTTATAGCTTTTATTCATAAAATTGAAATTTTTATCACAAATTTTACTGTAGTCTGGTCAGGAGTCCAAAAATATTTTTTATAAGACCCATTTTGAGGGCACTTTTTCGCGTTTCCAAGTCGAATGGAGCAACTTTTTTTCGAGCATGTGAAACTTTTTAAGATTTTGGAAAAATTTGCCATAGACTACTCAGGATTATTTTTTCATCACTAATTTATTTAAAAAAATCTATAAATTATAGTCAATTTATGATGAAATTAAGACTTTTTATTGTCATTTTGACATAAAATGTCGAAAATCTATCATTATATAGGGTAAGGAGCCAAAAAATATTTTTTATAAGACCCATTTTTAGGGCACTTTTTCGCGTTTCCAAGTCGAATGGAGCAACTTTTTTTCGAGCATGTGAAACTTTTTAGGATTTTGAAAAAATTTGCCATAGTACTACTCATGATTATATTTTCATCATTAATTTATAATAAAAAATCCATAAATTTATAATGAAATATCATATTTTATAGATAAGATTGTAATAAAAGTCTGAAATTAATGATATTTTGACTATAATTTATGATTTAGGGTTTGATTCAGGGTTTTGAGGATGATAATTTAAGTGGTTTTGGGTTTCAGGGGGTTCAGGGTGTTGTGGAGATTCTAGCTTTTATAATAAAATTGAAATTTTCATGTCAAATTTGACCATAGTCTGGACAGGAGTCCAAAAATATTTTTTCTAAGACCCATTTTGAGGGCCCTTTTTCGCGTTTCCAAGTCGAATGGAGCAACTTTTTTTCGAGCATGTGAATCTTTTTAAGATTTTGGAAAAATTTGCCATAGACTACTCAGGATTATTTTTTCATCACTAATTTATAATAAAAATCTTTCAAATTATAGTCAATTTACTATGAAATTAAGACCATTTATAGTCATTTTGATCTAAAATATAGAAAATAGACCAAATTATAGTCAATTTACTATGAAATTAAGACCATTTATCGTCATTTTGACAAAAAGTGAAGAAAAAAGACCAAATTATAATCAATTTATCAAGAAATTGTGAACAATTATAGTAATTTTAACATAAAAAGAGGATAAAAATGAGATTTAAAGGCAAAATTACACGATTTTGACTATAATTAAAGAATTAGGGTTTGATTTTGGGTTTTGAGGATGATAAAATAAGGGGTTTTGGGTTTCAGGGGGTTCAGGGTGTTGTGGAGATTATAGCTTTTAAATATAAAATTGAAATTTTCATGTCAAATTTGACCATAGTCTGGACAGAAGTCCAAAAATATTTTTTTATAACACCCATTTTGAGGGAGCTTTTTCGCGTTTCCAACTCGAATGGAGCAACTTTATTTGAGAAAATTTTTTGAAAATTTTTTTTCTAATATAATTTTTTTTCCTCAGAGGGGGGAGGTCAGACCAAAAAAAAAAAGTTTTCGGTACCCCGGAAAAGATAACCTGGTTTGGCGAGAAAATGCGAATGGAACAATTTTCAGCCGATTTGAAGCTTTGGAACCTCAAAAAAGGCAGGTGGTGAAAACGAACGTCCGCATCCCCCCGCACAACCCCACTTAAGTTATTATCAAAACCCCAAAACCCCAAAACCCCTTCCCATCCCCCTTCACGTCAACCCCTGAAGGGGTTGCCTATGCCCTGCGCATCACGTACGTCAACCCCTGCAGGGTTGCCTATTGCGCGCGTGTGCCCAACCCCACCCCCAACAAACCCCCACTCAAACCCTGAATGTCACTTTCATAAGCTGCAACAGTCTAAATGAATCGAAGATAGAGTGCAGAGTCTGGCCATTGATTTAACTGGCTACAGTTCCTGTTGTAGCTGCTAGCTCCACATTTAGGTTCAGTCCATACTCTAGGAAGACTCTAAGCTGCTATATCATGAAGCTCTTTCCCACTCCAGCTCCTCCAGTGATGAATACAAGGCACTGTTCCTGATTTCGGATCTTGTCATAGATGAAATCCAGAGTATACTGCTGATCTGGGCTAAATTTCTGTAGGTACGACTCATATACTGATAGAAGGAGTGTAGGCACTAGTAAAGGGTTGTAGTTCAGCTCGTCCTCGAAGAGTTTAAGGTAGGAGAGCTCCTAGTTGACCTACTGGCTCAGTTCTCGCTGCTCTTAGCTCAATCTTTCCTCTTTTAGACCAAGATCTAGGTTCTCATTATCCTCTTCTATGAATTCTACAAGAGCTGAGGCATGTTTCTGCATTTTAAACTTCTGGAAGTCGTCTATATGAGGCGCCTGAAGGAGCCTAGTCAAGACCTGGTACATCTGCTTCTTATTTAAGGAGTTATTCCTCCAAAAGTCCCTAGTCTGGCTCTCATCGCTCTCATCTTAGATAATTCCTTTGATAAAGCACTCCTCCATGTATAAACCTGACTTATTTGTAGGAGACTTGATGTTGTGGCGCTTGTGTGGGACCCTTTCTAGCAGCAGCGAGTAGTAGTAGACCTCTCCGTCCTAAGGATACCACTTTCTAGGCTGAAAATTACTATAGGAGTTCCTCTTTTGAAGTAGTAGACCTTCTATTCTTCGTTTAGGCAGAACTCTCCTCTTTCAAAGATGCCTTTAGGTATGTTTTGAGGCTTCAAGGTATAGTTGTACTGCTCTATGAACTGGAAAAACGTTATATCGTAGATCTGGGCAGGCCTCTAGTAGTATCTATCAAGAATACTGAACACGTAGAGGTTTTCAGAGTCCTAATCAAGTTGCTAGAGCTCCTCTTTGTCTTTTAGGATCTTGCCTTTGAGAGGAGGCAGGTTTATATCGACAAATTAGACGTGGGGCCTTGAGTTAACCATTTAAAGGCCCAGGAGGTTCCAAACAGCTGTACAGGAGGATACTTATCTGTTCTTTAAGTAGGAAACTACAGACTTCTTCATCTTGTCCTCAGAGGGGAACTTCAGCTGCAGTTCAATCTCAGGGCTGGTCTTTGAAATGTACTTTACTAAGTACTAAGTAATGTCGCTTTCAGTCATTCTCATTACACAGACATTAGCGTTGAACAACTTTAGCAGCTATGGATTGTAGGGAGCTATAGTTCTCTCTCTGTCTTCTGTTCGTCTATAGATCCATCTGTTGCCGCTGACGCAGTCTCTATCTACAAGTGGCTAGGGGTAGCCGAATTTGCAGATTTCAATCTTTCTGTTCTTAAAGCACCTTTCTGGATAGCATTTGTGCATCTAGTACCTCTCTATCATGGAGTTGAGGGCTGGATCTTGAGTGAACGTTGCCTTTACCACTTTTCCTTCCTTTACAAGCCTTGTTCCTTCGTCATCCAGCCATAGGAGGACATGTAGGTGTGGAGCGCCTCTTACTTAAGGCTCTAGCTTTTCAAAGTAACCTATAGCTCTACCAAATAGACTCTTTTTGTGCTTAGATCCTCCATATATTTACTTTAAAGCCTGCCTAGCCTTAGAATAGAAGAAGCAGACGCTTGCTACAGGGTCTCTGAGAGAGTATTTGTGCTTTTTAATGCGTACAAGGTCTGGATCTTCATCGTTGAGGGTCAAAGTAATGAATAGATCTGGGCTAGGCTTTTAGTGAGCGTCTTTGAAGTACTATATAACTCTGCGCAGCTCGTACCACTTCTTTTGCCAATAAGCTGGAGTATCTGCATGCTTGTAGCTTAGCTTCTTGCCAAAATACTCTAGCCTTTCGACTCCCATGACCTCTTTCATGACATCCTTCTACGTAAGTGCAAAATCGTACTCTCCAGGCTTCAGGTACTTCACTCCTCTGTTAAAACTAATGATTTCCTCCTTCTTTACTCTGTCATAGAGCCAAAATATGTAGTCGGTGTTCAATCTGAACTCAGTTCTGCACGAAAGTAGCCGCATCCTTGCATATTGCTTCAAAGTCATGCCTGTTGGCTAGTAGCAGTTGTTGTAGCCACCTTTACATGTCTCAAAGAGAGCTGGGAAGAGCATTTCTTCAACATATGCATTGCTATAGTAGACTCTGTTATTTAGAGGCTGTGTTTAGTCGCCTACTTGGCTTGGCTGGTTCGTTCTGATGTTTAGGTTAGCTACATCTTCTATTTTGAAGGCGCTCATAGCTGTAACGTCCTAAATCTACATCCGCCTGCTCAGAATCCTGTCGTTGTACTCAATATCCAGCGGGAACAGGTAGAAGTCTTCATTTTCACATACTAAGACCCCTCTTTAAACCTATTTATCGTCTGTTTCTTCTAAATCTACCTCAAATACGTCGCCAAAGTTTATTCCTTCAACTGGCTACAGTCTTGCATCTGAAGAGAAGCCTTAAAGCTGTTATCTGAGTAGTTGTCGACCTGCTACAAGGTTATATAGGTCCATATTGCAGTAGTATAGCTTGAAAAGGTGGTTTCTTTGCTTCAAGTAGTCGATGGATACCTCTACAGCCGTCCTTTCATGCGGCCGGAGCTTCTTCCACCAGTTATCCTTCCTGCTGAGCTCTGCTAGGTACATCTGCAGCTATCCATCGTAGACTTTGAAGTCTGGGTTGCCATATAAATGAAAGTAGGCCTTTCCTTTGTTGTTGTCGATGTAGGAGTGGATATTTCCCAGCATTAGGCAGTAGTTCTGCTGCCTAGTAGTTATCCTCTGCAGCAATGGGCTCTAAGAGAAGTCCCTTTCACTGTCTGCGGAGCTTAGGTCAAGTTTGTGGCATATATAGCATACTTTTACCCGGTTTCTGTCATCGTCCCAGTCGATTTGTTAAGTAAATTCACTGTAGAAGGCCACAGAACGAGGTATTTCGTCCTCTTACAGCTGCTGGTAGAAGATTTCTTTCTTCTGCTTCAGTAAAGTGAGTGATCTGCCACATTTTCCACAGAAAAAGTCCTCTCCTACCAATTTCTACTGCAAAAGTATTAAATTCTTGGTCCCCTTTAAATTATTTATTCCTAGTAACTTGTCTCTAAATATCTCCTCCTTCCTTTGTAGGTTTAAACTTAGATCTCCTTTGTACGCAAACAAAAGCCTGATAACATACTCCTGCTTAAACCTTTCTATAAACTTTTCCGCTATAACTTTTTGAACATTTAACTTTCTTTGAAGTCTAAGGACGCTTTTTCTATGGTGGTTTCCCTTCAAACTGTTGTAGAATTTCCATAGCTTTGATTCCCTTATACTTGTAAATACAAAAATCAGTCGTTCCTCATCGTAGAAGTTATTTACTCCGTTTTTAAGTCTCAGTTCCTCAAATACCAACTTCTGCTTTTGTAATTGCTAAGCAGTGGGCTTCCAGTAACTCATCCTCTCCACTTAAGCAAGTAGTTCATTAAAGATTAGTGAAGGACATATTTGCGATAGTTTTTCCTCGTATCCTCTAGGAAGTTGAAAGTCGTCTACGTCTCCGGTGAATTCCATGCCTTTTAGTTCGCTTTTTGTTTATTATTATAATTTAAGTGCTTATAATAACCTTTTATACCTCGCTTTAATATATTATTTATAAGTAATAAGGTTATTATTTATAATAATTTTTAATTAATTTTATATTAAATAATATATTAACTTAATTATATATTATAATTAATTAATAATAAATATATATAATTATATATAAAAAGATAAAATAATATTGGAATTTAATGTTAAAAAATAATAAAAATAAATATTAGACATAAAATATAAATGTTAAAAATTTAAAAATATATGTCAAAAGCATGCGATCTACGGAAATCTCAGCCAATCGCAACTTTTAAGAAATTTTCAGAAAATTTTTTTTTTCACAAAAAATCGGACTTTGACCTCCAAATATTTTTACCTTGAAAAAGGGGTAGGAGGGAAATTATTTAAATCCACCACTAATGAGAGAGTCCCCTAAGCATCTGTATAATTTTTATGTTCAGGACTCATCGGGAACATATCAAAAAAATTTACCCGCTACGGACCCCAAAAAACCAGAAAAAACCAAACCAAACCCAAAAAAACCCCAAAAACCCCAAAACCCCAAAACCCCCCTCAAAACCCCAAAACCCCAACCCCCCCCAACAAACCCCCACTCAAACCCTGAATGTCACTTTCATAAGCTGCAACAGTCTAAATGAATCGAAGACAAGACTCTACAAAACCCAACATGAAACCTCAAAACCCCTTCAAACCCCTTATATATAAACTATTTCCCTTTTCTAAATTAAAAAATTTTGTTTCCCCTTAATTTTTTTTTTTTTTTTTTTTTTTTTAACTTTTATGCTTTTTATTGTATGTATTTTATTTTGTTTTATTTATTATTTTGATTATTATTTAACTGTAATATTTGGTATGAACATTATACTGTATTATATTAACAAAAATATTTTTATAATTTATTTTTGTTTTTTGTTTTTATATTTATTTATTTTTATTTAATTTTTAATTTTTTTTATTTTTATTTTTTTATATTTATTTTAAATATTTACTCACGAGAAAAATTATTTTAAATTTTTCTTTTTTTTAATTACAAGAATTTTTAGGGCCCATTTTCTCGTCTCTAGCGTGTCGTCTTCGCTGGACCGCAATCTCATATAAGGAAGTTTCAAATTCTCTACAAACTGGTCTTTTCACTTTTTGTCAATTATATGATTTTATACTCAATATCTTAGTTTTTATATTTTGATACAAAATTTTTGAATTTTCACAAAATGAAAAGCCGCTAAGTCGCTGGACTTTTGACAGCAAACATGTTAGTTTTTTCACTTCTACATATAGCTGGCAGTCCAATACAACTCCTGAATACTCATGGAGGGTCATATCTTTTGTCGTTAAAAAGTTATAAGAGTCGGAAGCTTCATGCTCAATTTTCTCAAAAATGGTAAAGCAAAATTGCTGGACCGCAATCTCTATATGTGAAATAAAGTGCCCTCTATCGATTGGCAATCACAGATTTTGCATATCTATAACTTAAATACTCAAATTTTGAATTTTAGTTTTTATATCAGGGTTCATAAAAAATATAAAAAAATTTTAATTAAGTTAAGTATATTTCAAAAATAAAAAGTCGCTAAGTCGCTGGACTTTTGACAGTAAAGTATCGATTTTTTTCATTTCTACATGTAGCTGGCAGTCCAATACAACTCCTGAATACCCGTGGAGGGTCATATCTTATCTCAGTAAAAAGTTATAAGAGTCCGAAGCTTCCTGCTCAATTTTCTCAAAAATGGCAAGACGGATTTGCTGGACCGCAGTCTCTAAATGTGAAATAAAGTGCCCTCTATCGATTGGCAATCTCAGATTTTGCATATCTATAACTTAAATACTCAAATTTTGAATTTTAGTTTTTATATGAGGGTTCATAAAAAATAAAAATATTTTTAATTTTTTTAATTCTAATTCAAAAATAAAAAGTCGCTAAGTCGCTGGACTTTTGACAGTAAACATGTAGTTTTTTTCACTTCTACATGTAGCTGGCAGTCCAATACAACTCCTGAATACCCGTGGAGGGTCATATCTTATCTCAGTAAAAAGTTATAAGAGTCCGAAGCTTCCTGCTCAATTTTCTCAAAAATGGCAAGACGGATTTGCTGGACCGCAATCTTATATAGACATTTCGAACCTGCTCTCTCTCATGGCATACTCAGATTTCCCTGATATGATACTTAAATACTCAAAAAGTTAATTTTTATTTTTTATTTTTCGACAAAATTTTTTATTTTTTTAATTCAAAAGTAAAAAACCCGCTAAGTCGCTGGACTTTATACAGTAAAGCATATAATATTTTCCTTCCATCGTGGAGATCGTAAGCTTTCGCTACTACTGAATACCCTTAGAGGGCAACAGCAGTTCTCTGTAAAAAGTTATGAGGGTCGGAAGATATCTTATAAAACCAATATGAATAAAATGTATGATTTAAGTTTAAGTAATTAATTAAAGGCTAATCTCAATGGTCCTTTCGGCTCTTTCATAGAGACGCCCTTTCATACAGAGCTCAACATAATACATAGAGTAACAAATGAGGATTTTCACCTCTCTAAGAGGAGTAGGCCCTCAAATGGTCGAAGTTCTGGCCTATTTTAACAAGATTCCCAGCTATGCTATCGTGTCTCCACCATCCCTCCAAGAAGAGGCCTTTTCTAAGAGCTCCATTCAAGGTATAGGCTATGAAATGGTTGCTCTTAAAGACGACAACTCCTACCAGCTTATAGCTAGCAACTCCTAGATACAGGTCCTCCACAACAGTTGTTGGATAGCCCTCAAGAGCTAGGCTTACAAACCAGAATCTAGGAGGCTTTGTTATCTCTGTATACATCTCTAAGCAGTCTTCTCCTTCACAAGAGTTACAACCAAGGCGTTTTACTTTAAAGGTCTTGTCTATTTGCTCCTAGAGACTTTAATTGGGAGCCTCTACGTTCAATACATGGAGGAGATCTATGACTAATAGCCCTGTAGAAGTCTAAAGACCACAGTTGAAGCACTTGCAATGGTTAAAAGTATGAATCAGGTACAGGTCCTCTCCTTTAAAGTACTTCTTTAGCTCCTCTACATCTGACATCTGTATATTTCCGCGTCTAAGCATCTAAACACTCAGCTATTGCCTTAGACAGTCGTCTCCATTGAAGAATACCTCTTCTATATCTATGTTTTCAAGCTACAAGCAGGGTTTTAGTA